>JABUQX010048035.1:0-22500 GCA_015478945.1 Trachelipus rathkii
TTCTTGGTAATACAAAATTGACTAAAATTTTTTCGCATATCGATTTTCATATTTGTTATGAGATCGGATCCTTCTCATTCTTCATTTCCGCATAATGGTTTGAGTCGTACTCACGAGGTAATAAAAAATATATGCGTTCGTATGTACTTGATAAGAGTTCCATCTGAAAAGGTCAGATTCGTTTATCAGTTACAGATTGTCAAACCTTATACTAATCACTATATTTTTTTATCGAATCGTAATATTCTGTCATCGGCGAATTTCTATTTAGAGATTATCATATAGTATTATGGTGGGTAAAGTTCGTCGTCGGGTATAACGGGGAATTAATTTCCTTCTAGTATGATCACAACTTCATATGAGTCAATTTCTCAATACTCTATAAATAGGTGTGAGAAATACTCGAATTCGTATAGAATCGTGAATTTAATTCGTGAATTACAGTAACTTAACTCGGATAGATGAACGAAAGGTGTGTTGATAGGTAACTGCCCTATATAATATATGATATTTTGTCATGATTTTGTTTATTTGGAAGAACCTGGTTAGATAGCCATAATTCAATCCGTTACAAGCGTGAGTCAAACCGATTCGCATTACCATCAGGGGGATTTAATTGAATTTAAAGATCCGGTTGTCCGAGTTAAACCCGATAGTGTATCACAAGTAAAAAATACAGTAGTATAATGAATATATGATGCACACATTGAGTTCGTCCCCTTAGGTAATCGTTACTTCTCAAAAGATCGCCGTTCTCCCTAATATATGTTTTACACTGCCTCGTTGTTATATTTCCATGTAATCAACATCGATAAAAACCTTTACTTTATGCGATTTGAGCACGCCCGTCGTTTAACGTAGACCGACAGGTACTGGAGCCATTTTTTATAATTTTCGAGCCAGTCCACACCCCCTCCTCGGTAAAATCGGAAATGTTTCACAATCTCGTCCGACAATACTTTTCGGTCGCTAGTCCTTTTCGTGGCTGTTGAGTTCCTCTCTCGTTAATATAAGAGTATAGTGTACACTTATTTTAACTGAATGGTTTCAAAATAATCGTTTGTATCCGCCCTTGGTATAGCGAGCACTACGTTCTGACCATGTCGTTCTATATCGAAATAATTATTAACAGGTGTATTTACAACTCGATACCCGCGCCATTTAATTCGCTCAAACTTTAGCAGAAATTTTTCGATTGAATCGTACATTCGTGATTTCCAGTGTGTAGAAGGAACTATCAAAAGGACAAAAAACGTGATAGGCATGCATTAGGTCTTTTGTTCATTTTTTATCACGAGGCTCTTACTAACATTTTTCAAGCCAGAGCAGATGTTTACTGACAGCCATGATCGAAGAGGAATCATCTTATTAGATAAATCAGACGTAAAGTACTGGTGAGAAATCAATAAATCCTTATCTCAGGTCGAGAAAGTTTCCATCGATGGATAAAACGCCTTTTGCATATAGGTTAGCTCTCGACGCGTTTGGGCGCAATGGCAGTCGTATACATCTGAGAAGAAACGTACATTCACACAATTGTATATAGTTGCGTTAAAATTTATGGTATCTTGTAACAGTTAATCAGTCTCGGGATAATGTGAGGTAAACACAATAGCAGATATTTATGCGATTAGTTCTATTTAGTGTCTGAACGTATGATTTCTAATACAACACACCTCACGCTCAATCTCGTGCTGAGACCCCGATGTATCTTTCTCGCTAAGGCACGTATATATCGGTTTGTTATTTTAAGTTTTTATTTTCAAGAGGAGCTTGGTATGGTAAAATAGTCCTTCTCTTTGAGGTGCCCCGAGCGCCGATCCACACCGGAAAAGTCGAAACAGAGAGACTCGTAGACCGGAACTATATCAATAAAGGAAAGAAGTCGGTATTACATCTATCTCCTTTCCGAGGGTATCTTGTCGCTTCACGGAATTTTGAGTTTTCACAGCACTAGTGTGTGTGTGCGAGAATACCGATTTTTATAAGCGTAATTCATATTAATGCATGTGTATTATTCGTAAGTAAAAGAGATTCCATTATGTTATTTACGAGATAAAATAACACACAAAATAACTCATGAGTTGACTCAGAGTGATAAACATTATTTATATTTTTTGATTTTTATTATATTTCAAATGTTTTCTATTCGTCAGATTCACAATGAGAATACAAGCTATTACATCGTATATTCTCCTTTTATTGGCCATAACTTCTTTATCTTTTTCGTAGAAAGAAAAATGTGCAAAATATATTTTTAGAATCGTCCTTGAGTTCAGTTCTTTTCATTCGGAGGGCAAAACACCATATCAAAATAAATTAGGTGTGACAAGAATCTCAAATCTTATAATAAAAGGAGCGAACTTGAATGATCTACCTGTATAAGCTTCCGCTATGATTAAGCTCAATGTCTCTCTTTTTATCTGTGCCCCGACACCAATAACTTTCTTTTTACTTTTGTGTGCTGGAGGAAGGTTTCAACGCACACTAAAAAACCTCCACCTTAATTTAATGCGGTTCCAATGAGGGAATATATTTTTTTGAGTGAGATATATTCCTTCCAAACCCCATTTCCCAACAAGTAAAAAGAACCGTTTAAATTTTTCGGAGGAGCAAACAGAGAGATGACATAAAAGGAGACAATTGTATGAAACTAGTGACCTCTGATCGACCTGATACCGCTCCAATCCCAAACCATTCTTTATATAGTTAGGATGCTATTTCGTTGAAAACAAAGTAAATTAGACTTAAGAGTGTGTGAACTGATCTTGAGAGTGTGTTCCTTTTGTGTGATGCCGTGTTCGACTTCTTTTTGGAAAACGAGCTAAAGATAAAATCAGCGATAAGCCACTAAAAGCATATCTCGCGCTCACAAGATGAGTTATATGATCGTCCCTCAACCATTATATTATATCCGGGGTTGTGTTCGGGTCTGCTCTCACACCGATAACACTTTTGAAAAATAAACTCCTCGAAAGAAATTTTCAAGGGTCAAGTAGAAGACTTGGGTTATAAACATAAAGTTCTTCTGTATCTTAGTTCACTCCAAAAATATCTAATTACTACATATTACGCTTATATCTTACCTTAACGTTAACTACGAGAGTAAAGAATAAAAAAATCTCCGGAGAGTATTTAATTTAGATTCATAGAGTAATAAAATCTTCGAGATTAGCAAATTCGACTTATTTAATATGGTATTATTATATAAATAATATTTTTAGAGTCACATCATTCTAATTTTTTTCATCCGAAAGTCTGAACGTACACAAATGGTTCCACGGTTATTATTCAGTGTGATCTCACATAAATATAACAGAGTAGCCGTGCGAGAGGTGAGGTGGTGAAGAAGTGAGAGTGTGTGGAGCTGTGATCCAAGAGAGTGTAATCCTCACAGAGTAAGAAGGGCTAACGCAGTCACCTATTTGAAAATTATGTTAGATGAAAGTTTGGTTCGTACGAGGGTCGTTTAAGGAGAAAGCCAGCGAAATTAGCGCTGTGCCTTCATTTAACACATGTTCAAAGAGAGAGGTTATATCACGCGCGAGTGAGATGAAGACACTGACGCACTTAGAAAGAAACCAAGATAGATCTGCGAGGCGGGTCACGACTCGGCAGTGTGTAATAAAATCTCGTGCTATTTCTAATTTACACAACGTTCTCATCCGTTCCAGACCAATAAGAAAACTAACCGACCTTATAAAAAAAACTCGTTTCCATTCTCTCAGTGAGGTTACAATATGACACCAGTATCTTGAAGTATCATGAATAAAATCACATAAAATTTTTTATTGTCTATCGATATTATACAAACTCACAATTTTCTGGAATATATGCGAGATAAGAGACGTTCGTTTTCGAGATTAGCATATGAGGGGATAACATTAAAATATTTCAATTAACTTGCATTTTCTAAGCTCGGACGACACTAAGAGAGATAACACGAAGTAAGTCCGCTTATTTCCTGAGAGCTATCCGCTACGCACTTGCCGCACACAAAAAGAGAGTATTTTTATTTAGTCTCTTGACTACGCACATCGAGAGAATTGGAGATATAACATCTACTATCAGAGAGAAAACTACCTCTTTGAGATTACCAAGGTCTTTTTAACACAGAGCAATAAAAAAAAGGAAGCGAGAGAATGTATGAGCGTAAATAATAATTTTTGTAGGCCTTCCTCTTTTTTTCCCAATTCGCTTCTGCTTTAAAACGTTAGGCGAGAGTAACCATAAACGTCGCGATATAAAAAAATTTTCACTAGAGTGTGCGAGCGCGTGGGCGCGGTTATGTTAATAATAAAATATAGTAAAGAAAAATTTAATGAGGTCTCGGTCTTTAAAAGGGGGCTAAAAACACGGCCACCCTAAGAAAAGGCGCGAGAATTTTTAACCCTACTTTGCGACTAGAGTGCGGCGTCCCCGATAAGTAGAATCCCTCAAATTTGCTACTTTCTAGCTTACCTAACGATAAGACAGACAGCCTCAACCCAACGCGGCCTAAGCGCGAGGACCGTTAACGGAATTGTTGACACCACTACCCGAGAAAACGATGGTGAGCGAATTCCCGTTAGAACAGAGGGCACAGGACTCTCCCTCGAAAATCGAAAGGTCTTTAGGGTCTCATCATCGGGTCTAGGGCCTTGCCATGGCTCTGAACGTCGTCCACAATCGAAAAAATACTGAAACAAAGGTCTTTTAATAGCATCTGCATCATTGCGTTTATTGAGTGCCTAATAAGATGTACTTTTGCAATACCCACGATAATTTGACGTCGGCAATTTATTTTTTTTTTGTCTATCTTGTCACTACTATAAAAAAAACAGAGAAAAACTAAAGTCTTGTTGAACTGAAAAATTTTATGTGATTTGAGCGAGCGACATTATCTCAACAGAGAAGTAGAAAGTGAGGACCGTTGTATTCACTCGCGTGCTTTTAGAGCTTGTAATCCAATAACGCGATAATTATATTACGTTAAACTTTGAGAGTCCAAAAAAAGAGAATTTGAGGAGATCCACAAATAATTTTTTTTCCTTTATATGAATATCTATATCAAATCCACGCGATAATTCACTCGTCACTATTTTACTTCCATCTGGGCCTTTCTCCCTAAGACAATAAAAATATCATATTTCTTAAATGTAATCTAATCACTAATAATTTTTTTTAGTGAGATGTCTATAACGATAATAAACAATATCCTCAACAAAAAAATCGTAGTGTAAAGTCTAAAATATTGTGCTAATCCGACGTTCGAATTGAGGTATCTAAAAAGCTTATTATCCGAATTTAGTCGAAGTCGACTTAGCGATGCTATATAAAAAAGTCCGAAAGTGTGGTCCTAAGTGCGTGAATGCGAGGGTCCGTATAATAATAACCGACGATAATCGCAAGTACGAAGAGTCTAGAAGTGGCGTAAGAAATCTAAATAAAGAATTTTAATGCAATATAAAGAAAAATATACGCACGGAATTCTAATTTCTATCGGGGTTTAAAAAAAAATTTTTTATAAGTCCATATGCACTCACAGTTCAGGCGAATAATGCAGGACTACATCCTTTCGTACTTAATTCATTCACAGTTCCTTTATCAGTCAAAAGTTCCAATATACGACCTTCATCCACACAGCTGCGTAATTGGCAACTTATCGAATCGTGGGAATTTATTGTTAATAGTTTACTATTTATATGACAGCTGATTAGGTAAATGAAACATGGGTAAAATATCGACGTGAATATGAACGACGTTCAGAATTAATATAATTATACGGTCTCAAATAAACACAAAATTCTGCATACCATATAAAATGGTTACCACAAACCCGCGAAGATCGACCCTCTCTCTTTAATTTCGTTATTTATTTTAGCAACGAATTATTGAAAAAGAGATTTAGAATTAATTTTGAAATTTTGTTCGATGAATAAGAAGGAATTATTCCCCGTTTTAACCCGAAACCGGACTTTAACCAAATTAATTCCTTTTTGAAAACAACTAGAATTCCCAGCCAAATTTCCCGAATTTTCCTAATCCACTTTTTGAGCGGAGTTTTCGCGCTGTTTAGTGCGACGAGCATATTCTATAGTGAGATTGCAGATCGAACAGAAAACACACAAGAGAGAGAAAAACAATTTCGTAAAAATGATAGCGGCCATTTCGCAATATACCTGTCGACGAAATAATTTGCTGATTAACCTGACCAACATTTGCGGCGAAATGGGTACCGTTATCTCAAATAATGAAAATGTTTCGAAATTTTGTCCATTTGTGGGCGAATACCGCAGATTGAAATCCCTATTAATATATAATTGCGTATTCACCCTTTTTTTAAGGTATTTAATACAAACTAATTCCACGATAGTTTTATCAAATGTCCTCCTCAGTATATAGTGAAACGTTCCTCATGCAATTACGGAAAAGAAAGAATTTAACAAGAAGGGGTGAAAATCATATAAATCACAAATGTTTATTATAATTTCCTCAAAAAATTTTAAAGTCGAAATAATATTATTCGAGGATATTCTCACTACACTACTTATATCACGCTCATCACACATAACAAACGAACAGTGAGACAACAGTCATGTAAGAGATAATGAGGAAGGATTGAGGCAAGTCAGGTAAAGTACAGGAGTCTAATGTACTCACATCGTATATGGATAAAAGATCTCTAATTTGAAGGGCTTCTAGTGCGATAAGAAAAATTCGAATAAGAGATAGTAGTTATTATGACGGATTTTCTCGAAATTGAGGAACAAACTCGAAGTATATAGGTGCCTACAGCACAACAAGCTCAGAATAAATATAGAATAAATTAGTTTAGTTCGCAAAAACACGTGCTATGCTAAGACTCATAATGTTCGATAAGGTCTAACTCGTCGTAACGTTTAGTAAAACAGTGCCGCTAAAAATATGTATCGGAACGTTTCGAAAGTTTAAAAAGTATAATTTCTACGATATTTAATGAGAGGGGAAGTACCTAATGGGTAGGCTACAAAAGAGCCCTATGGAAGCCTAATTAGCCTAGTTTTTTATTCCCAAAATTTATGAGAGATTGATTTTCATAAAATTTAGGGGGTAAAATTTAAGTTTACTACTCATTTAATGGTCTCAATGTCATCACCCCCACACTTGTTATTCGATTAGGTTAAATGTACTATTTATGCGAGTCGGAAAATTGAGAGTGCACACAACCCGAGCTTTAGTGCTATACAAAATCGGCTAGATATTTTATAGTTCGAGTACCAGGTCACACAGTATCACCAAAAGTTTCGAGAAGAAAGTTCTAAGTAGATAAAAACAAGGTCGACTTTATAAGGTTCTAATGTCAGCTAAATTGGAGTTCTACTAAGTATTCCTTGTAACAAAGACACAATAATCACAGATTCATTCTAATCGTCAATTGAAAATTTTTTTTCACAAGTTTCAAATTATTTTTCCTTTTTTCTGGAATTTGGCTCGAAAATTTTGCCTTACACCTTCGACTTATTAAGTTCCCGATCAGGCGTCACTATATGCCACGTCATAACTCCGGATTGAAGATAGTTTTTAGCTGTGGTAACTGGTATTTTAATGAAAGCGTTCAAGATTGCCCTAAAATTTTACAACTCACAATTTTCGCGCGGCTTTGCGAGTATTACGAGTAAGTTTGCAGCAGCGACCTATTGAGTGATAACGGTTAAGAAAGTGAGAGAACGCAAAAACCCGATACTAAACATGAAGCGCAAGCACTTTTTAAAAAGATATAACATAATCCACTTGTTTCAACCCCCATATAGGTGACGTCTTCAACGTGAACTAAAGTAGAGAGATGTGCGAGAAAATAGGTCTAAGTTGGTGAAAAATCTAAAATTATCGAGAAAGAATAAATTACAGATAACTACTTCTCTCCACAAAAAATTTTATAAAGTATATACGAAACTTATATATTCTTGGATGTGCCACGACTTACACTTTCGGAGATTAACTATTTATAGTTGTGAAGAATTACACACAAAACAAACGATATCGAAACTTAGTCGGCGATTACCACGAAGTACGTATTTTTAATAGGTCTAGGAATCACCCACACACACAAACTACGTTCCAAAGACTACAGATTATGGCTGACAGGCAGTAAAAAAAAAACTTGATAAACGATATCGTGGAATACAGTAAGAATTGGAGTTGGTGATACAAATGGAAAACAAAAAAGGAAGTTTTTTTCTTATCCGTAGCTTACGATTTATTTTTTTTTCCTTCTCAGGACATCTCAAATCTACAAACGAATATTGCTTAGTAAAACAGAATAGAACCTTATATTTAGAGAGAGAGAGGCATCAACAGATACTGGAGAGTGTGTGTAAATATGAATAATAACACAAATATAGAGTGATATATCCACTATATATGACCTAGTTACAATAACCCTTGAGACAGAGCTAAAAAAACAGTAGCCTTTTTGAAGCACGTGGATAAACACATCTAAATGAGATATCCGATAAAGAAAGGGGAAAGAGAAAGAAAATAAAGGAAGACCGAAGGTGGGAAAAGGGGGATTGGGAAATATTAATTTATACTCGAGAATCAGAAGGAAGATATATATAATCGAATTGTATTCCTTTATAGAGAATCTCGTATTGTTGGCGATTTAGTACCAAACTGTTTATTTTATGAAATCTGATTGAATGATTCAACTCTTAGTGACAGTTTTTATATTCCTACACCACACAAATTAAAATTCGGGAATTGCAACTTTTTAGGCCAATTTATAAAAAAATATATAATCATGCATCGCTCAAGAACAGAGTTAGATCGGAAGATAACCTAAGATATTATTAAGTTATATACAAAAGTGAGATCAGAAAGAACTATTCCTCAGCCCTCATAAAATGTCATTCACTTGTAAGGTACCTAATACTTAAAAAATCTTAGCCGCCGCATTACAATTTCTTATTATTTATAGCTTCTATTTTTTTTATTTTGAAAATTCATTAAAATCCCTATGTATATTTATATAACTTATAAATAATTTTTTCCCCATTATTTTATATAAGTTTTTGATAAATTTTACTTGTTATTTTTAGTTTTTATAACCATTCTCATTATTTTCAATCACTAATTTTCAAAAAAGAGTTATCGTCACACATAAACTATTCAATTTTAATTCAACTTTCTACAAAAAATTATACAAGAATGTGAGTTTTTAACTTATGCACACTCACACCAAGAGACTTTTTACACAACAACACATTGTCCGCTCTCAAACTTTTCATTTTTTAATACTTAGATAAGAAAAAGCAATAAACAACACGTCAAACATATCACACCCTTATCATGGAAAAAAAATTCTGACTGTATAATCGAGATAAAACTAAAATCGATCGTGAGGGGTACCTATTAAGGTAAAAACTCAACCACTCACTCCAGTAAGATTAATTGAGAAGGAGTTGGAGATGATTGCGGCTCTCTGGGAACCTAACAATTTCTTTCGCAGAGATGTTTCCAACCATTCGCGAACATATATACACAAAGTGTTTCACCAACAGTCCATTAGCCCGATATTTATTGCGTAAGAGAGATAGAACAAAAAATTGTATCCCCTTTATTATAGGTTCGTGCCATATCGAGACACTTTGTGAGTGGATCGTCTCTCCTTATAGAAATTTTTTCTCATTTTCGATACCAGTATATTACAACAAAAAAAAATACCGGAGGAGAGAGAATTAATAAATTTGGAAGTTTACACTCACGCTTATCTCAGACTTCACACACTCAAACACCTAGAGAAGGCTTCATCTCCACTTATAGATGATAATATGGAAGTTGCAGTCTTATCCTCATACCCCCTCCCCCTTTCAAGAAACCAACGATAAAAATGCCATTTCCAGATTGTGGGTATGTAGTTAAATTTCCAGCATTTTGAGACGAAGATATTTTTTATAGAATATAATCAGTGAAAAGGGTATAGGAGGTTCCCATGTGTTTTAGTGCGTTATCTGTATTATGGAGTTTTGTGGAGGAGAGATTTGAGACTTACTACAACTTTGTTCATCCTTCCTTATATTAACAAAAGAATGCTAGGTCCAATGAAATTTTCCTTTTTGGTAAAGATGCTCCATATTCACAGGCGGCCTTATATCTTCAAGAGACCTAGTGTGAACTGAGACAAGAGTTAAAGAAATTGATAGTTATCGTAATTGGTTCGAGAATAATATCCGACGAGAGTTCTTTAGTATTCTCATCAATTTCTGTGCCTCCGATGGCGCTATTCCATGGCACTAAAGAGCATAATGCTCCCGTGCCCGACGTGCGACACGAAAAAAAAACACCTCAACTGTTAAACACTGATCACTAAGCCAAATCTCGTTTTATAGTATAAAACAATGATCAACATCTGTAGATTTACTATATTTTTTTAGTTTAATTCATACTGGATAAAAATAACCGTGCTTCTATAAGGAGAAAAGAAAACAATAAAAGCGAAAAGATTTATTTTTGTCATGTAAAAAAAACATGAAAGAAAAGTAAACGTTTCAATGAATGAATAAGATATAGCACTTCTATCTCACGGAGATGGCGTTTTCTCAGAAAGGGAACCCGAAAACGACCTATAAACGTGATTTTCTGGTGGGACGCCTTTTTTTAGGGGTAATAAAACCATTAGATGAAGTCCTAAACGAGCCAAATAACTTTCTAAACTAATCAAATATTTTTTACAGAGTGTGATTGAGAAAAGGATAGAAACAGAAAATTATAAGAAAAAAAATGAAGGTCTTAAAGAAAATAAATTCGCGATTATCATGTGTGTTTTTTAATCTCTTATTAGATCTCGTCCATATAATATATAAATCATTTTCCTTTAATTAAAAAGTCTTCATAACATTGATCTACTATTAAGTGCGTAGTGTCTAAATAGTTAATAAAAACTTTCACAAATTAGGATATAAATAAAGAAATATTTATATATTTTTCGGTATAAAGTATTAGAAAGGCGAATCTTCGAGTCGAGCCACGTATAGAAATAACGAGAATGCCCCGAAGGAAATAACAGTTACTTTTTTATATCACTCAGAGATGAGTAATACAAAATAAATAGTTTCGTTCCTTAAGCGAGTTTTTTCAAAGAAAAAAGCTGACTCAGAGACTCCCAAAAAAATAATCTACGAAACTTATCAAAGCTCTATAAAGAAGTTCGAGGGGATGAGTTTATTAACTGTTTCGTTTTATTGGTGATGATGATAATTAGGTTAATTGTTTTTCTTTTTTAATATTGTTCTTACCGTTTCCCTTGTTGTGATTTCTGATGATTTAATCCGAAGATTTACAGGGCGGAAGGGTCGGAGAAAACGAAAGAAAAGAAGGGGAGGAAAAAATAATTTTCGCGGCTTCTCCTGGCAGAGCGGTCGTAATGTGCGCGTTGTACTATCGAGTATAAATGTTCGATAGTTTTCCGTACCCTGCGGAAGACAGCGTCGGCGTATTAGTTAAAAAACGAGCCTTACTAACTCTCTATAAAAATATTCCAACAAAGACTAAAAATATTCCTTATTATTTTAAAAAATATATTCATTAAAACTAGAAAAGAGATGTACTGTCCCTTTGAGATCTATAGACGCTTATACCATCTTTAACACGGAGAGTGATATATATCCACCAAAACCACAAACAAAAATAATAGCGTGAGAGAGAGAGCTGGGACGGAACTGAAAGCGTGAACAAAAACACGTACACAGAGGAGAGTGGCAGGCCGGTCCACCCTACTTGTTTTTTTCACGCGTTTCCGCGGTAAAACGCTGTTTTCGTTCGTTTACGTCAAGAGAGAGAGATTCTAAACAGGAAAACTGAGACCTGTCGCTTTTATTTCACAGATTTTAACGTTAAATTAAAGAAGATCGCAAGAAAGAGTCGACACTACCAGAGACCAGAGAAACATGTTCTTTTCGAAGCTCGAAAAACCTCCCCAACTACCTCTTAATAGTCGAAGAAAAAAGGTGTCGTGTGCGGCTATCGCAGTCCGTCTGGTGCTTCCTCTCCGTATTCGATTTGTTTATTAACTACAGAAGTGATATCACGCCGTCCGGCCCCAAGCCTTATGTCTTTCAACGTAATTCCAGAGAGGGTCTAAAGTTGCGTCGCCACCATTTGTTAACCTTCCGACGCGAAGGTTCTACAACGATAGATGACTCTAGCCGTAGGGTCAGCGAACGAACGCTTTCTCCTCGATCGAGTCTGGCTTTAAGCTACCCGAGTTGTCCGATCTCATCACGTGTCTGGTGGTGCCGCTAAGTCCCGAGAAGGTGGTTTCGGTAAAAAGAATATTACAGCTTAGATTACGAAATAGAATAATCATGAGAAAGCGAGGTATAAAGTTACGCTAAAGACGATGCGTAAAGCGGGTCACGCTTACAAGCACGTATATGCCTGGAAACAGGAGAAATCGAACCTAAAGCGTCTCTAGAATCGAGTTGCTTCGTTATCAGCGTGTCGCCATAGAAAAAAGAGTAAAATACTCAATATAAAAACTAGTTTTTAAAAGTCTAATTCACCGAGTATAATAGAGCTCTCCTAGCTCGCGTGGAAACAGTACACCCGCCGCGGCAGAGAATGTCTACCCGATGAAGGCTATCAAGCTATAATACAGCGTGGTCGGTCTGGTATGTCGAAAAGGATAACTTTTTTCATGCTTTGTAACCGAAAGTACCCCACGTAGAGCGAAATCCCGCACATGATAGTCGCCGTTAAAATAGTTTCAGGCTAAGGTCTTAAGTTCGTATGCCTGACAGTCGACAGGTTATGAATGCGGATAGTAAGGGTCCGAAGAAAAAGGGAGTGCTGAAGAGATGTGGGTGATGGAAAGTGTGTCGAATCAAGGAGTACTAAGGCATATGAATGCCTAAAATCTCCTAAAATTTCTTCAAGAAAATAATGAGACCGAGCTCACAAATCATCTGACGTGGGTACTGTGAGATGACAGGCAAGCCAACGTGTAGTAAGTCCAGTTCCGGACTGTTGGCGTTCTGATCCGAACGTAATATTTGAGGTAGGCTAATTGCGTGATGTATAGCGAGCGCTCATACTTGCGGTCCGACATATATTAAAAAAATTAAACATTTTTAGCTATCGCGAAGAAGGGAAAGTTTTTAACAGAGGACGAATCCAAAGAAAGAACTCGTGCGACTATTCCATGAGACAGGAACCCACTATATAGACTCGACTCTCGGCGGATCTTTCGGGACGATAATGATGGTATAAGCGAGAATTGTGATCAAGACAACACACAAGCTCTACTGGTCACGAAATATCCTCCGAGAGTATAATCGAATTTCTGGTAAAACAGAGCTAGGCTTCGCTAGAGCACATCATTTACACCGTATTCTCGGAGACCGAAACTGCCCCTCAGGACGTCTCCTCGACTCTACATACGGACAGACATCTCTCATCACTAGAGACTTGTATATGGTAGCTGACGTGTACGTATATACATCTCGAACTAAAGCCGTGTCGATCGATACTCTGTGAAAAAAAGACAACCAGTCACCTGTAAGCATCGCGGGAAGAATCCCGTTGTAATGACTGCGAAGTGCGGGGGCGTTAGTCTAGTAAGTAGACCTGATGCCAACCTAAAACGTGAGAGGTTATGGGAACGTTTCGTCTCAAGCGACACCAGGAACCGTTTACACCGTTGATACAAGTCGAAGGAGAGCTGTGTTAAGTGACTCCACTAAAACAGTGAGAAACGATGAGTTGATCTGGCAGGAATGCCCGCTTACGCATATCAAGTAGCGCAGTGAGCATCGCCTCAAAAAATCTTAAGTGTCTATAATGATCTCATTTCATTCTGGGTCTAGGCCGTGAGCGCTGGTTCGCGAACCGTCATCCTCACATCAGAGAGTAGATAAAAAGAAGTCGAATAGAGAAATCACAGGACGGATGAAATACAGGTCGGAAGTGGGTGGAGAGAATATAAATAGAGGAGGTCAAAACGAGTAATTTTTCACAGCAATGTGTTGGTTGTCGACGTGCTTCGTGTTCTACCGTGGGGAATCATGTGTGGTTCGTGTTTTTGTGAGCAGCAGACATAAAGATGCGTATTAAGTTTAAACACGGTCCCTAACTTCCTGAAAAACACTATTCTTAATATATACGTCTAAGATATAAATCCACATAAGGCGGAGCCACGTCCCAACTATATACGTCATAATCGGTTTAACGATAGTGTTAAAAGCTTAAGAAAATGGTACATGAGAGCGTTTTAGGTTTCTCCGACTTCAAAACTCAAACACAATCGCAGAGAAAAGTGGACCGGCAGCATAGAGAGACAGACACAACGATACAAGAATTGAAAAAGAGATGGGGAACGTGGGTTGATTCCTGACACTTAGACGCGAGAGTATACGCACCAAAACACGACCTCGTATAACCGTGATCTGGCAACACCCTTTTAAAGTTAATAAACTTACTCTCTGAATCAGTGTCAGAAGTATATTCAATATGGCTATCAGTTATTAAACCATCAATTAAATCGACATTTCCTGTATATTTTCATCCTAATTTAAATAAGTTGTGTAATACTTTTTTATTCTGTTTACATGAACATTTTCGGTTCTCCTACAGTTGTCATAAATTGATTTTATTTAAATGACGTTGGGTTCATTAGAAGGGATATGTTAGCAGTGTTGGGAAATTGTTTTTAAGTTTCCACTCCAGTGCCTTCTGAATTTTGTGTATTTCTTTGACAATACCCACTAATCTTCACAAGTTTTAGGTTTTCAATAAGGTGATTCATCAATCATTGAAGCATTCAATGTCCATTGATAACTCAGTGATCAGGATAAGCATACCGCTTTTGTAATCGTTTCATAGGTAAAAATTCCAATAAGTAGAATCTGCTGGACTGAATTTATGAACCAGAAGGTAAATAGTTTAAATTTTTTTTTGTTTTTTTTTTTTTTTTTTTTCTTAGCACATATCTCATTTTTTGAAAAAATAAATTTATGAATTTTTGGATTTTGCTTTAATTGTTTTTTCAAAAATTTCTGAGTCCTTTTTATGTTGTCCTTTTAATTGTGATGGGAGCGATTAATAGCATGCGCCAGAGGCATATTTGTTTCGCGAATGTCCAGGTATATTTTGCAGATAATTCAAAATATATTAGAACACTTCTTGGTTTATGGCAAAAGTAATAAAATAATATATAATATATTATAATATGATATATATATATATATATATATCTAATAGGTATTATAATATATATATATTAATATATATATATTATATATATATATATTATTATATATTAATGTAGGTATTAAATTTAAATAAATCGCAAAAAAATTTTAAGAAATTATTGTTTCGTCAAGAGGTCTTCAACAAGTTAGTAAGCATAAAGGGACCTTAGAATCAACTGGCACCCTTAAGCAATGATGGCATGAAGACTGAATAGAAATCATGTTAAAAAATTGAAAATTAATAAATGTAAGGCAAAGTATTTTTTTTTAACATTTATTAACTTTTAGTTTTAGAAATTTGGCTTTAGTCCATGCATCCCGACGTTTGAAAAAGGGTCCGTTGGATCGAAAGCTACATTTATTTACTAATTTGCAAGACTTGTAATGAAAAATAATTTTTAAGAAATTTCTAACGTAGTTACGAAAACTTTTTTAATATACCTCCTTAATCTAGCGATCATTTGCTAAGAACTAACTACATAACTAACACTAACTAACTAACTAACTAACTAACTACTAACTAACTAAACTAACTCATATATATATATATAATATAATATATAGTATATAGTATATATATATATATAATATATATAATAATAATATATATATATATATATATATATATATAATAATATATATATATATAATAGTATATATATATATATAATGGGGGGCAGAGATGGGGCAGTCGGTACTTTCCGGTACATTTTCCGATACATTTTGCTGGACCCAAAAAGAAAAATTTTTATTTGCTGTTTTTTTTTCAATGCAAAAGTGGTACAAAAAATGTGACAAAAGTTTCATGCACATCGTTGAGTGACTGTTTGTCCGATATTTTGCAGATTTAATTGTTTGCTATGAAAAAATTTTTAATTTTTGTTTTTAAGCCGCAAAATGTGATCGGAAAATGTAGCCCGGAAAAGTACTTCGATCCATCTCTGTAATATAATCATATTCATAGTATATATTATATATATATATATAGTATATATTATATATATATAGTATAATTATGTATATATAAATATATAGTATATATATATAATATAGTATATATTGGCCTATATATATATATATAGAATAGCCTATATTATTCTTGTGTTTGTGTACTATGTTCTAGCTTCTTTCAAAATAGCTAGAATATCGGCTGTTGTGGATGGGGCGGAGTTTTCTTCTTTTTCTGTCATGAGTCATGTTATCAGGAGTTCTTGTTTATCTTGCCTACTGTAGGTTCTGGCTGGTGTCAAGTTAATGATCTCAGCTGGCGACCAGTCTAACATCCACTATGATACCGGATGGAGCGCGGAGGCCATTCGATTTTTTCGACACGTGCAGTTTCAATTCTGCTTCATCTTCTACTTCTAGAACTTGCCATTCGTCTAGATCTTGTCCGACCCTAGTTGCTTGCTGGATGCTGTATGAATTCGATGGGTCGTCTAACCGTTGTGAAGATTCAATTCTTAAAAACCCAACTTTCTACAAATCTCCTTCTCTAAAAACGTTCTAACTTCCTGATCTCTTTTGACGGTTCTCTCGTCTCTCTGTTGACAATATAAAAATCTTTATACCATTACCAATAAAAAAAAAACAATGTCTTGAAACCTCGACCATCAACAATCAGTTATAGGGTGCCTCAGAGAAATTGGGGTTTCTGTTTAGATTACAAGATTTTTCCTCTTCTCAGTTGCTCTTATGTCTATTCAGAGGGATCTCATCGCACCGTGCGTATGGAGTAAGTGCTCTCAGTGTGGGGGGGGGGGACTCTAGTTCCACTCTTTTTTAAAATAAGATAGAGTCGAAAACTCAAAGAGTTTACAAACGGTTCTTTACTTTTCCAGTTATTCTTAGAGTCCGATTACTGCGGGGCAACAGTGTACTGTTTTTATTTCTTTTCTATAGGTACGCGCAGTCGGCGCAAAGTCGCTTCAAGGAATTGATTCATTCGCCGTACCACCCCTTTAATACGCGCATCGTAGCACACGAGCGTATTGCTATATCATGCGAATGTTCTGTCAAGATTGACAGCTTCAGGTTTGTTTGATGTAGTCCCTCCTTTGCAGTCATTTGTTCTGTGGAATTTATTTTCTTCCATATTTTGTGATTTCTTTTAATTAAATTTTATCTACATTGTTATTTACCTGCGTATAGTGCTCATCTGCATATTCGGTGCTATGAGCGTGCTAGAACTTTTGAGCGTTACTACACCTTCTAAATAGGGCCTGCCTGAGTGGTGGTGATAACTGGTAAGATAATAAAAAAAGTAAATCCTTGGGTGGGAAGATGTGCAGAGATGAACTGAATCCTACTCACGACCAATCCAAAAACAGTCATTGCGAGTTACCTAGAAGATCGCACTTGCAACATTACCCTCAGGTGGTCCATAATCGCAACCACACATACTTTTACCTATTCAAACTTAAATTTAACCTTTAAGAATGAGACTCTACACACAAAAATCTACCATATTGCCTCTAAAGCACGATAGTCACTCATTAAAATTGAAAATCCTTCTATCCCCTTCTCCTCTCCACACCAACACAAACACATTCCACAGCACACCACTCCTTTTCAACATTTCCTTCCATCTTTGTTGTCAGTCCACAGCCAGCCAAATCAAGATTTTGCAACTTTCTAATACAATCCATCACCACTCTCCTCTTCTCCTCTCAACATTTATTCCTGCGACATTCCATGTATTCCGTAACGGATCATGACATTTTCAGCAGAAAGATAGAAGGCCCTGCTTATGGCGATAAGCCTTCTTGAGGCATGGCATGTATGATTCCCTGACAAAAATAAGGTAGTGGGCAGCCAACCAAACTACCTACGAATACGTAGGACATATCGTATTGATCACAATTTCTGTCTCCAACACAGGATGGGACAGGGATATAAGGAGTAGAGTGAGTCGGTAAGATGTTCTAGGAAGAATAATTGATAATTGTTTATGCTTGAAGAGAATTGATCAATTTCGTTATATGAGAGTGTTTGTTCTTGGCCTACTCTTGCAGCGTAGAGAAGTAATTCTGAGCCAACATGGCCATAATTTTGCCTATAAGGTTTTCATAGTCTTCGTTATCAATTGTTTACATGTTCCCACAAGCAGACACACGCGAGCATCTACATTGTGTAAAGCAAACGCGTGGTGTATTTTAGGGTAAGTTTCTCAGTAAAATATCCATTTTATCTCTAGTTTTCATAATACACATCGATAGACTGTTACCAGTAGATACGAGCTCCTTTAATCAGATTAGCCTGAGAGTATTTTGTAAGCACGCCTAATTTGAAATGTGAACGAACAATGGAAAGTAGGCCTTAGGTCCGCCCTATAATAGAATTGAGGATAGCCCTAGATAAAGCGCTATAATAGAACTTAAGGAATAGGCCTAGATAAACTCAAATGATTTACAATCAAGCCTATTGTATCCTGAAGAAATGGGATTTGTCAATGATGCATTAAATGATTCACTTCAAGGTAGTAGGTCAAACTGGGAAGATTGGATACCATTCTCTGAATAGACAGAATAAGCGGCATAAGTGGTATACCAGATGTGCAATAGAATCAATCAATGGTAAATTAGAAAAGCCACAGAGAACCCAGTACTACAGCAGCAGTTGAAGAGAAAAATGCCATACAAAAAGAAATTAGACAAATTCAACAAAACAGCTGAGTTGTTAAGTGTTTTGTTTGGTTATACTAAAGGAAATATATACAAATAAGGAATCTTTTGAAGCCAGATGAAGTATGGAAGGACCTACTGATCCAATCTTTTTGTGCAGGAGTGCCGAGAAAACAAAGTTACGATGTTTGTTCACCTAGTTTATTTTTCTTACCAAATGGGTCAATGAGAAATTATGACATGGATGGAATAATGTACCTTCAATAAGAAGCATGCTTGGGGGATACTTCAGAGAAGAAAATTGGTCAAAAATATCAACGAAGAAGAATCGAAGGGTACAAGTGCACAAGCCAGATTATTCCATATGTAAGGTTTGGCGATTGTAATGAGATATAGAAATGATTAGAAACTATAATTGGTCATGATTAATAGTAATGAAAAGAAATGAAAGAATAATGATTTTAGTAACAAGGCTTTGCAGAGAAAGCAAAAAAGTGGCATCAAAGTTAAGTTAGAATCAAGAAGCGTTAACATCAGAGAAACTACGAGCATATAGTACCTGCAAAAGACAAAATGAAGAATTTTCTTTGTATTTACTCTCTGCAATGTTTAAAGTATCATGGAGTCAAAAAATACTGGATTGCAATTTATAGATAGAGACACTTAGTATGATACAGAAGTAAAGATAATTTCACTAGAATAAAGAACAACTCAAAAGCTAAAACTGAAGTTAATGCCTTTATGTTAGCGGTAGATGAACAAGTTTTTTATTCCCTAACAAAATAATGCGAAAGATATTTTCGTAATGCTGTCTTCACTAAAAATATAACAAATGTAAAAGGTTATTTTAACACTTTTAAACTGAATTCGACGGCATTCAGTCAAGGTAATCAGCAAAATGGTCAGGAACGCAAATGTTGTTGAATATGGCTAAAGTGCAGGCAAATCAAAATAGATTCAAAAAATACATAATTTATAATAGGAACTTAGTATGATACATGTTCCGATATTACGAAACATTAAATAACGTAATGTACTCTTAAGTTATTATAGAGAAATTGAAAAGCAAATTTAAAAATTATGGAAGACCAAACAAATCTAACAAGTAATTAAGCTTTGTGTTAAGCCAACTTAAATTTTCACTAGGAAGCTGTTTCAACCACGTTTGAGGAATTTTCGAGTATCCAAAATAAGCTCCAAGTAGCCCTCCAACAACGCAACAGTGGGCACTTAATCCTTCACCTCCCGTAAAAAAAAACGTAGACAAAATGGATACAAAGTCTTGCTTTTTTGATTTCAAAGAAGCAACAATAAATTGTAAAGTTAAAGCTACATCACTTGAAGAAGTCTGTAAATTTTCGCTCGAATTTAATATACTACTGAACAACGTTTTGGTTTCTTTATCTTGAATGTAAGTCAATGTCTTGGTCTCGATTTCTTTTAATAAAGCATCGACATCAACATTATCTTCATGAAATTTTCCCTGAAAAAAAACAAAAAAACAAAGAATCTACATTAATTATTAACCCATTCCTAAACAAAATGCATTCAGATTATTATTTGTTGTTGTATTAGATGCATTATTAAATCATTATCAGAGATGTAGTTATTAAAACAGACATAATGAAACAATTTGATTACCTTTAAAACTAAAATCTAAGGAAATTTACCACAAATTTCTGTGCTTCATATGTGCAAAAAAAATTTGACAGTAAAATTTTATTTATTATTAGGGTGTTTTACTTTTCCAAAGATGTGATTTTCATATGACTTTGCTTACGCCCCGAGTCTCAATGATATAAAAGATATATATGCCAAATTTCAAGAAGATTGCATAATATTTAGGGGTTGCACACATTGATCACTTTTATCTCAACCTAGTGTAATTTCTAATATTGAAGTGCATTGTACTAATGGGCTTTACATGTATTTCTTTCGTCTGTTGCAGGTAATTGAACGTTAAAATGGGAAGCAAAAGAGGACTTTGGCTGCTAGAAAAGGTGCCTAGTGGAGAGTTTTTAGGAGATCGGCTTCCTTCAAAAGAACAAGTACTATTAGTGTTTATGTACCATCACAAGCAAATGAAAGAAACACTTTAGGATGCTGCTAAATCTACCAGTACGAAACTACAGGAAGTGTGGGTGAAGGCAAATATCCCTGTTAAGAAGGAGGAGAATATCCGTGCTGGTATACAGAAGCTGTACAAAGAATACCAAAATCTAGGTAAAGAGAAATCGAGAAACACGGATAAAGCAAATGTGTAACGGCATATTCGAAAAGGTGATCTCGTTGAGTTATTTGACATTTCTCAGCAAAATGTGATGAACATGACTAGCGTATCACAAGAAGATAAAGAATTTCTTAGGTCACAAAGAGAAGATCCTATAAGTTCGTCAATGGGTGGAGTAGACAGGGTTTTCGCCACGAAAAGAAGAGCTAAGTGTACAAAAGAAGAAAATAAGGAATCATATAAGATGAAACATTACAAAGCTATCGCGGAAATCAATAAGACAGTTATAATGGAAGACTCATCTCCATCATCATCATCAGCACCTAGTGGCGAAGAGGCCAAGTTTTCGTCTCCAGCAAAGAAAAAATTACGTACAAGTCCCAGATTAAAACCTCTTGATCAGATACTCACGTCTGCTTGGGATCGAGAACAGCTCTCTATTCGACAAGCAAGTACTTCATTTATAGCATCTGCAAAGAACCTTGGGCACGATGTATCAAACATTTCCGTATCTCCAGCTACCGTTTACCGAGCTAGGGCGATTAATAGAAGTAAAATGGCAAAGAACATCGAAGAGTCAGTTTTTGAATATCCACCTCATTTGGTCTTGCATTGGGATAGTAAACTGTTGCCCTCAGCTTCCCAATGGAGTGTCAAAACTTTGGAAGATAGATTGCAGTTCTAGTGACTGGCAAAGATTTTGAGCATTTGCTTGGCGTGCCTGTTGCCCTGAAAGGCACTGGTGAGCAGATGACTGAGGTAGTTATTCGGGAAGTGGACCAATTTGTGGCTACGTGACAATATAACCGGTATATCTTTTGATACTAGAGCATCTAATAAAGAACTGATCCAAGGGGCATGTACCAGAATTGAATGGCAATTCGGACGAACATTGTTGTGGTTGGCTTGCCGGCATCACATTCATTAACTAATATTGAAAGGAGTGTTTGAGGAGTGTTGTGGCATACCATCAAGTAGTCCTGACAACCACATTTTTCGGAACTTCCAACGTCTGTGGACTTCACTTGATAGGAAGTCATATACGACAATGCTGGATGAAGAAAGTCCCTTTCAAGGCTTTCTAGAAGAACAACGAGTGAGCTGGTTAACTACATCCAAACTGTCCTAAAAGACGGAAGTCATCTAAGAGAAGACTACAAAGAGTTATTACAACTCTCACTTCTGTACCTAGATGGTTGGTCTAATAACGACTTCAGTTTCAGGATCCCAGGGGCTCTTCATCAGGCAAGGTAGATGGCAAAGGCAATATATGCACTTAAAATTGTCCTCTTCACTAAACAGTTGAATATTCCTCAACTTGAATTGAAAGGAATGCAACGTGTTGCAAATTATGTCAGCCTCATATATGTTCGCTTTTGGCACGAGGCAATTGTAAGTCGATGGGTTCCAAAGAATGATTTAGATATGCAACAGCTTCTGA
>JABUQX010048035.1:30000-55000 GCA_015478945.1 Trachelipus rathkii
ATAAAAATATATATATATATATTATATATTATAAATTTATACAAATATATTTACAATATATATTAGGAAAAAATGATATTATTATTTTTATAATACTAATACGATAAATTACGGTCCTTATAAATAAACTCAGAAATATTATAGTAACTGACTCCTATATCGTATTACTATATAACTTGTAATTACAATACGCTAACTCTGATGATTCCCTCTGATACTTCCATGGGCTGGCTCTGGGATAGGTAACAAGATATAAATATAATTACATAATATATGATACATGTATATAGATACCTATATTACTACCGCTAGAGCACGAAAAACGTCGATTCCGTCTATTATTTAATTATTATAAATTGATAAATTTTTTAAAAATATTTTTAATTTACATTTCAAAAATTGCCAAGGACAGGAATATTTTTAATGCTTATTTCTCTATTCGGGTTGGGAAATATACATATAGCTATAAAATCACCCTGCGCGTGGGCTCAAGATAAACATAAGGTAAACTTAAAAAATCTTCTTCTTAAAAAATGCAATATATATATAGTAATATTATTTAGGAATAATAGTGAGTATAGAGCAAAGTAAATTAGCTAGACTTATAATACTTCATTGGGGGACTAGCTCATATGGCTGATTATCTTATGAGCCTACATTATATTTATATTAAGTTATAATATATAATATATATATTAAATATATAAATATAGTATAAATATATATATAATATAATATATATATATATATATAATAATATATATATAATATATATAGTATCAACCGAAACTCCAGTAACTTTTTACTTCTCGGGCTCTCTCTCCTCTCTCTCATCATCTCTAGACATTCTCTTCCTCTCTCATTCCTCTCTCTCTCTCTCTCTCTCCATCCTCTTCTCTATCTCTATTTATTTATAAGTATATATATATATATTATACTACTACTACTACTCGCTATTATCATTATAAAGTATATATATATAATATATATAAGTATATATAATAAGATATCAATCACTGTAATACTTTAGACTTTGTGTATACTAAATACTAATATATAATATATATAAATAATATATATACTATAGTATTTTTCACTTTTCAAAAAAATCTTTTTTTCGGAACAAGTAAATATTGGAGATTAATTGTTATTCCTCTTATCTGTATCATTCATCCAAATTTCGGTTTAGTTTAGTCCGGTCGAGAAGCATCTTTTTGACAAATTAATATTTTTGTATACTCAAAAAGAAAAATTTTAAAACATTTCCAAAATATTATTTTTGAAATTTGTCCCCATCTCAGCAAGGCGAGTTCCGTTTCACAAAAAAACCTGACTCTTGATCCTTAAAACCGAAACCGTCAATACACACTGCGGTTTGGGAACAGACATGTTGAGTCGACGGTCTAAAAGCTGCTAACTTGCTTGTTTCGACGAATGGTAGTGTACCTGAGGGTTGTTCGCCTAGCTATTCAAACGTTTCTATTTGTTCGCCCCAGTGATAATGTTTGCTGGTTTTGGTGGCCAGAACTAGATGTTGCAGTCGTTCTTCCATCCACCTCTATAAAATTACCAGAAACTTGCAATAACTCATTGCTGTTTGGTAAATAGAGGTTTCGCGATAAGAACATCATGATGTAATGTATTGCGGCCTGATAGACTTCCTCGTAATTCTCACCAGAAGAGAAGTACAAAACAAATATTTTTTTTCTCTGAAGGTTTTAAACAGCATAAAAGAAAGGGCGGAGGTGGATGTGTGGTTGTGGCCAAGGTAGCGAAGGCAGCAGCAGCAACGTAAGTCAGTTGCATGCGTTCTACAGTCTCCTTCCTTCTACTATAATAACCGAGAACATTGCACTAACTCATAGAAACCAATCTAATTTAAAGAAACTTTTGGATTTTTGGTGGCATTATACCAGAAAATGTTATCCTTCGATTTCGTTTATCTCATACCAACCTGAAATCTCCTTAAAATTGCATGAAGTCAAAATCGGAATAAACAAAAAAATATTCAACTTTCAATTTGCGGGAAATACCAAAAATAGTAGGTTTTTTAAAAATTGACCATGTGTCAGAATTTGGTGTAAAATATGCAATAATTCCATTCCTACATATAGATAACAGTCCAATTTTTGAATATTTCAAGTTTGAGGGTATTCTGGATAAAAAAACTTATATGCGATAAAAGTTTGATCAATTGCTAGCTTTGTTTTTCAAAATTGTAATAAATACCAATAACTATAGAGCGAGACGAAGCACAAGATAGAACAACTTGAAAACGACGATTAATAGACGTCAAACGAAAAGCTAGTTTGGTGTTTTATGTGTCATATATCGTCTGATAAATTACGAATTTTTGTCCATTTTAAGGAGTGGTAAATTGCGGGGTCCCAGCTCCGGTAAGCAAATAATTGGAGCCCTCCCCTTAATAAGTTGCGTGATTAGGTTCTATAGCATAATTACATAATAGAGGGAATACTTAATATAAAGAACATTTTAGATTCAGCATCCTATGAAATAATCGGCTAGAATTATCGTTTACCAAGCTTAAAACCTGTAGACCAGTATCATGTTTGGACTAAACCAGTTAGATTGTGTGACAGTAATTTACATTAAATCGGATCGAACAGTATTTACAAAAAATAAAAAGGAATAATTTAATATAAAGACCCACTTGTTTATCGAACACGAGCTTTCATTGAAAGAAAAATGTTAGACATATTTTTATACCTAAAGAGCCTGAAGGACCAGTATCTGTCCATTAATTTGGCTAAATCAATAGTAGATTGTGATGACAGTATTTGGAGAAGAATCACAATTGACGACATTAACTAGTTTCTACTAACTAATTTGCATGGAACCTGTTCAAAGACAAAATTGTTGTCCCCGGTATAATAGATATTTATAGCTTCAAGCTCGTATAAAGAACCTGAGAGAGAGCGGATTCTTTGTTATCACTCTCGAGATTCTGGCTAATTAACTTTTCAGAGGAATTCTGTAGGATAGTATCTATCTAAATGAGCTCTACGTATAAACTTTGTTTACTTTAGAACTTAAAGAGAACATTGTTCTTTTCAACTAGTAGATTGAGACGAGGCTTGTCATACAGGCAACACTTAACAGAGCGGCCTTTATAAGCGATTAATCTGCGTTGGTTTTGGGCAAAGACGCTCTCTGATACTGCCTTAGAGATGATTGTGATGATATTATATGAGAAAAATAATAAACGTAGGTATTATATTGGCGTTGTAAGAAAAAGGAAAATTGACTTATACTGAGTACGACATCGAAAGATTTTAGTTCTATTTATTATCAGAGAGCAGGAAGGGTATGTATTTACTAGTATGTCGGTGCGCTGATGTGGTAATCGCAGTTGATAACGTACTTCATCTTAGGAAAAAAAAGAGGATTTGCTGCTGCTGCTAAGAGGCTGTTGGTCGTCTTTTGTGCGGTGCGCTGGTTGCCTACCTGTGTGGACTTTTTCTCTACGTCTTTTTAAACTAAAAGTGAGAGCGATCGCGCAAACAATTGCTTGCATTTCCTTCCTCTGTTTCTTTTTCTCTATCTTCTCAATGGGCTTTCGGACGGGGCCTGCTGGTTGTTGAAAGACCGTGCGTAAACGTAACTTGAAATTCTGACAATAATCTAGTTGTACATTTTCCACCTATATTAGAACTTACTTTTTTATCCGCATATCATGCACCTTGTTTGGTTTAGAGTTTAAGAGATGACATAATATTAAATGGTCGATGGAGGTATCGATAGAGCTATAATTGAGTATAAGTATTAGCTACCTGTACGTTATATAATGTTAGCTATATATTACTGTATATGCTGGTATTATATAGTTACTTGACTTGGTTATAGCTTTAATAGAGATTTTTGGTCTAACTTTATAGTGTCGTCCAGTAATATTTCAGAATTAAGTAGGAATGCATACTGCATTGTATTTAATTAAGCATTTTACATTGTAAAACAATGTGATTAATACTCAGGTTTAATGTGGTTATGAGGTCTCGGTAATTAGGACGTTAACCTATTAAGATATAACCTATATATATTCCAGTACACCAATAATCAAGTATTATAGTATATATATATATAATATATATATTAGATAGTAATGCCGTTTATTCACCTCTCACTACTACCAAATATAGCACTAATCTATACACTGCTATCATTGAAAAAGAAGGGTGTAGCGGTCATAATTGAGCGTGTATATTAGGTGTTGTGAGACTGCCAGTAGTTTGCCTGAATATCAGAAATGAGTCGCAGTTACCGTTATTAATGTTGTTCCTCATTATCTTTCGTACATATCCGTTCAGAAGGTTTGCGCTTATAGTGGCTTGCTTTGGTTCATTTTTCTTACAAGTATTAAAATTTGTTTATCAGCTAAGCCAGAGCGGCTCGGTCTGCTTTCTCGGATAACAGGTTTTTTGAGGGGAGGCGTTTAAACAAGAAGTACTGAGAGTGGTTGCCATCTCGAATTAGAGTTTGCGTTTCGTGCGCATTGTGTTTGCCGGATATCTATGGACCGGCAGCATAGCCATTGAACAAAAGAAAGAGAGATAGAAGGAGGGGGGGAAGAGGAAGGAAAATTTGCGCGACGCTCTCATGACAAAACGCTGGAGATGAGGGAAGGTTTGTTTGTGGTATTAGCGCATAAGCATTGTGTTGCCGGATGGCGACCCGCAGTAGTAGTAGCTATCCTGAGAATGAGACGTTGTGTTTTGTTAGTTCCTCGCGTGCGCTCCGTCCGTTTCTCTTTCCACTGTTGCCGAATGCGAAAGAAACTCAAAGTGCACGCTTTGTCGCTCGTCGTATAATAGCGCATATCAGAGAGCCTTTTCGCGTAGTCCATGAGGCAGAGAGTTACTTATCATCTTTATGGTGGTAAGTTAGTGCACGACGGTATTAGTAGTCGCTGTTTAATCCGCTGCTGCTAATGCTGCTGCTGTTGCTGCAATGAATTTTGTTGCTCGGTCGGTGGTATTCGTGTTAAATGGGGGTGGCGTCACCTGAAGAACGCTAACGCAGGAAATTAACCTAACGAATATCACCGTACTATGCAACCCTCATCATTGCAAAAGCAGCAGCAGCTAATAGGCAGCAGGGAGAATACGTCGCTACCGTAGTGGTGATGGGAAAATTATTTCCTTTGCTGCACTTTATTGTCGGCGGTATATCTCTTGATCGGGGGTGGCGTCACCTGAAGAACGCTAACGCAGGAAGATCAATAAAAGAGGTATATCATCACAGTATTAGTGTCAGCAGCCCTACAGTAAGCGGCGGCAGCGACGCCGTTCTTTCTGCCATCCTCTGGATATTACGAATTGTGCCTAAACCGACCTTGCTTCAGGAGAGAGTACCCGCATAACTTAAGCATATAAGTACGCGGAGGAAAAGAAACCAAAAGGGATTCCCTTAGTAAGGGCGACTGAAAAGGGAGGAGCTCAGCGCGTAGGCTGCAGGGCCGAAAGGTCCTGTGAGCGATGCCGCGTATGGGAGTAATCGTGTGGAAGCCGATCCGACCCGAAGTGTTTGTCGATTGCAATCCCGCTGGCCATAGAGGGTGTTAGCCACTCCCCCCGTAGGGTGCGTTGCATCGAAACTCGGTTTTTCCCAGTCGGGGGATTGCTCTCGAGAGTCCGGGTTGCTGTGGAAATGCAGCCCATGAAAAAGCAGGTGAGTAAAGAAACTCCATCTAAGCTAAATAATCCCACGGTTTGAACATGGCTAGAAAACGATAGAGAACAAGTACCCGGGTCGGATGTTGTATTCAGGGGTAGTTGGTATGTGTGATTGGTGGTGTTGTTGGATGTATTCTGTTGTGGATGGATGGTATTGATGGTACGATTAGTGTTCATTGGTGATGAAGGGGCTTGGTGGGTTGTCTGATTTGATGATGCCCCCTGCGTCATACGAAATCAGGCGAGGGAAAAGTTGATAAAGAACTTTGAGAAGAAGAGAGTTCCAATGTGAGAGCGTGTAAACTACCCCACGAGTCTAAAGCGAAGTGAGCGTTCGTACCCGAAATGGTACCGGTGCGCTTCAAATTCACCGCACCGAGGTAACGCAGCGTCTGTCTGTCGTGTAAACGTTAAGTTGACGCAATCGGATCCCGGAGATTCTTTATCGGGGGATTTCCAAAAGGTCGCGGAGTTTTTTCCGCATGAGTCGACATAGAGGACGAATAAACTATAACTGAGATCGACCAACACGACGGCGAGGTTTCAGGCAAGAGAAAGCGAGCTCGAGTGGTGCTGCTGGAATGGGTGGCGCGATTGCACTATGTTTGGCCGAAGTATAAAGGGGATGGAGAGCAACGCGCGGCGCCGTTCGGGGAGAAGGGGTTGGTTATTTTTTATGGGGTTTCGAATGTCACTGGCGAGTTTTAAGGTGGGGCTCTGGGCATATTATTTGACGACGGTTGCTAATGTCTATTCTCGTTCCGGTGATAATGTGGCAGCAATGAAAGTACACCGACTTGCGCCCCCATGAGGTTGGGTTAAATTTGATGATCACATAAAGAACGGCTGCACTAGGGCCGCTAGGCCTTGAGGGGCTTTTTTTTCTCGAACGTCCGATGAGAAGTAGGTTTTATATGGTGGCAACTGGGAGGGGACGAGCGAGATCGGTGCATGTGGCTCTAATGGCCGCCCAGATTGTGGGACCGTACTCGTGCTCTACTGGGGCTTTTGAATGAGTAAACGGGCCTCTCGGACCAGGCTTTAGATCATGTTGGTTATCACAAAGATGGTTTGGTGCGTCCTTTAGGTGAGGAGAAACAACTACTATATGGTTGATATTGAAAAGGTAATTACATCTACATTCATAAAGATACCACAGTTTCTTGCCGAACTCAACATTCGGTGGCACTAGAACTATTAAATACCACAAGAATCCGCTCCCCCTACGAAACAACGCCAAGACATATCATAATAATAAATGACGTATTCCCTCTGACGGTTCTCCCCGGGATCTCAAAAGGAAGCAAACTTGCTGGGCGACTGTAGCATATAGCTCCCCCTGGCGGCACACCACCATTGCCCTCACGGAGCTTTAACCGGCCCGAGATTCCGCATATTGTAAGTTCTGGATAAAACATTGGACTCACCAATCATTCATTCAATCATTTTTGTTTTAAACTGGTCAGCACAACCTATAATGCACAATTAACAAGCGTAACTGCAAAAGCACAAGTGAGATACACGTCACGCACAACACCTCCATACCTACGCTTTGTTGACCAGCATGGAAAAAAAAGCGTGTATGTTTTAGACTAAATTATGTAATATTAATAAATTTTTATCGCAAAAATACTGTTCTGTTAAGATTAATTATACAACTACATTTGTCTTCACTTGATTATAGCATATAATTATTAAAATAATATATATATACGTATAACTATATTATATATATATCATATATACTATATATATATAGCTATAAATATAAATATATATATATAATATTTAACCGGACAAGGGTAAACAGAACAACACGTGTATATACGGCTGATCATTTAAAAACTGTGGACGGGATGAGTTGTCGTAAAATTCAATTATAAAAAAAAAATAAAAAATGGGGCGCTCTTTTTTTCCCGCTCAATTTATTAGCTAATAATGAAGTGTGCAATTTATTTTTTTTATTTCGTATTTTTTCGCCATTTAATAATTTTTGATGAATTTTCATAGGGCGGTTCCGAATGTAAATGTCCTTTATTGGTTCCGCAATAAACTCAAAGTCTCTGTAGCGATTGCAAATTTAAATAAATTTATCATATGGGGAGTTGATGAATACTCTGCACACACCAGACACCACACCCATATATATATTTTTATATATATATATATAATAATATATATATATATATATATATATTATGATTATATATAATATATATATATATATATATATATATAATAATATATAATACTATATATATAATATTTATATATTATATATTAATATATTTATAATATATACTATATATATATAACTATATTTATATATATATATTGTATAAACTAGGTATTAATATAATATAGCAATATACTAGTAAGTAGATGTTAACGACTCTAATTTAGGTATATACGTTGGAGATAAGGTAGGTCATATAGCTAAAGTTTAGGGGTCTATTTATTAATACGTATATATCGTAATAGCATAATTATAACACTAATCAAGCATCTCTGTAGCCCTATAGGTGCTAAGTGTATATGTAGTAAAAAATAAGAGTCTGATTAGGTGAGTATGGTTATCGTTATATATATATTAGATATTATATTTAGGCTATTATAACGAATGGTTTGAACTCCAGGAGCAAAAATCAATAATTAGTGTATCGTTATTTTAATAAAAATTTTTAGGGTAAATACATAAATTTTTGGCTAATTCTAACCTAACCTAACCTAACTTAACCTATAACCTAACCTAACCTAACCATTAACCTTACCAAACTTAACCTAAATTAACCAACCAAATATTAACGAAGTCAACCACTTATAAATGTCCTATATATCAAATATATATATTATATATATATATATATATTATTATATATATATAAATATTATAATATATTATATAATGAAGATATAATAAACGATGATTAGTAGAAGGATGGGTGGATAGATGGATGGTAGGATAATAGATAGATAGATAGAATAGATAGATGGATAGATAGAGATAGAAGATATCTACATACATACTTACATACACAGAGGATAGATAGATAGATATGTAAGATAGATTTAATAGATTTGAGTTAGATAGCGAGCTATACATCTCATACATATATACATTACGATAGATCGATAGAATGAGGATAGATAGTAGTATGATAGGATAGATAGATATGATATGAGATAGGATAGATAGATAGGGATTCAGAGTAGATTAGAGTGTAGATAGGATGATATAGATACATCATACATACAGTAACATACATACATACGATATATCGTTACATACTTTATCTCATACTTATATCATACATACATAACATATCGATACATCATTAGCGAGTACATACTAATACATACATACATACATTAACATACATACATAAGTGCAAAAGAGTAGATAGTTAGATTATGATAGAATTATGAGTAGGATGAGTATTTAGGATATGATAGATAGATATATAGTAGAAAAGAATATGTCCAATAAAGTCTAAATTAAAATTGAATCATTCACCTTTGACTTTTATCCATATAAAGATTACTTCGTAATTGTTTATATGCAAATAAGGTTCTACGCTCTTAAAATAGAAAAGTTTATTTTTAGGAAGATTTAAGGATGAAGATCTATTTTTTAGTTTTATGTAAATTGAAATAAAAAATATATAAGAGAAGTAAAATCAAATTTTTCGATAATCGTTTTTTTTTTTCATTTTGAGGTCTAAACAAATTTCGCAAAATTGTGTGTTTTAGTTTATTGATAATTTCGTTTCGAGTCATTTTGGATAGATCTCTCTCTCTCTCTCTCTCTCTCTCCGTCTCTCTCTTCTCTCTCTCACGTCTCTCTCTCTCGTCCTCCTCTTCTCTCTCTCATAACTTTTAGATCGAGTGTCGACAAAACGCTTTATGTAATATATAGAATTGAAATGGTAATGCGAAATTTTAGAATTTATAGACTCTCAACAACACATCATCGCACAAATACACCCTTACATACACGCGGCGTACACAAGTTGCGCGCAGCACAGCACACACAAACACGACACAACACACAACACACACACTACTATATATATATATATATGTATATATATAAAATATATCTATATAGGTAATATATATTATACTTATCTGTATAGTATATATATCATATATATATACGTATATATGATATTATATATTATATCTCTAATAAATTACAAAACATAATTAATTTATAAGTATCACTATATATACTTAGTCTATATATTATAGTATATATAAATATAATATAAGTTATATATATATATTATAGTATATACTATATATATAATCTATATATATATATAATATATAGTATATATTATATCGCCTTGCAAGTTGCAATCAATTCAACTCCTTATGACCAATTCTTACTGTTCCCGGTCTTTTAACTTCTGTGAACGGTATCGCTTTGAAGTTTTTATCCACCCTCTCCCCCCTCTCCACCTTATAACTTTTATTTTGTTTCCTTTCCCCCAACGCAAACCCCCCCCCATCTTCAGGAAAAATTAATTTCCCTATTTATGATTTTTTGCGAAATTTAAAATAGGTTTTGAAAATAGGTTTGTTAAAAGCATTTTTTAAAAATCTTATTTCACTTTTTTAAAAATTTTTTGTTTTTTAAATAAATAGATTAAAAATAAACTGTAATAAAGAATAATTATTTAATGATGTCTCCACCAGACAAATCAATTATACAATATTCATATAATATATATATATATCATTATATATGTCTATACTATATATCATATACTAGACTAATAGATATATAAAATATATCATATAGATATATAGTAATATATATATATAAATATATATATTATATCATATATATATATATATATAATACAGTATATAGATATATATATAATATATATATATATATATTATATATTATATTATATATATATATATATATATATTATATACATATATAATATATGTATATATATATAATAGTATTATATATATATTTGAGTATATAATACTTACCGTATATTTATATATATATATTTTTATAGGGAAAGATCAGTATTAAATATTTTTAGGTATCGGTTTAGGGATGCCGAAAGGGATATCGATAATATATATATATATATTATATATATATATATATATATAATAAATAATATATATATATATATATGACATATATATATATAATATATAGTATGTAATATATTATATATATATATAATATTACTATATATATATATATATATATATATATATATATATATATATATATATATATATATATATATAAATTAAATATAAATTATATATATATATATTATATTATATATAATTATTATATATATATAATAATATATATACTATATATAATATATAATACTATATAATATATATATAGTTGTTGCCAATCGGCAGTAAGGTAATTGATAATGTAAATTCACAGACGTACACTTGAATATATTGAGAATACGATAATTTCCTACACATAGATAATTTTGCAAAATACGTAAATATAAAAATTATTTGGCGGAATAGGCATCTCTCCTCGTCTCGTGTCATCACACGCGTCTCTTACTCCAATGGTTTATCAACAGAACGGTTCTAGTGCAGGGCCTGCCAGATGCAGGCACCCTCAACTCGTATATTTAAATTCAACCGTTCGTCATTGGTTAAACTCAAAAATTATCAGGTTTAAGGGTCGACCACCGAGTGAGGCACTTCTACAGAGGCTTTGTAGGTGTGTACTTGGGGTAATGAACGTCAGCCCTCTTTCATAAGTGAACATTAATATTATATATTTTACACAGAGATTTAAAAAAATAATTAGTTGCGAGATATATATTATATATATATATATATATATCCATATATATAGTATATATTATATGTATTATATTAATATTAATATATATATATGATAATATAATAGATATTATATATACATATATATATATATATATATACTAAGTATATATACTATAGTATATAAATTATATATATATATATATATATAAGTCGAGCGATATTACGCACGTAGATTATAGTCTAGTTAATTGCGAGAACAGCTGACTACTAGTTATATATATATCCCACTATAAATTGTATATTTATATATAGAAACACGTTAGTACTCCATTAAAGATAGTAATAAGAATTAATATATGCGCACAAGTTCAAAAGAGTGATAGGTTCATAAAACTATCAAGTATAGCGTAAAACGATATAGTTGATCCTTTTATAGGGCTGTATTACTCACGTTATTCCGGAGAGTGCAGGACAGTAAGTGAGTAAATTTTACTCTATATGTATATATATCATGGTCGCCGTAGTGTTCGCATTATAAATTGAATACATTTACTTTTAAAAGTAATAGGGGTTATTCCGAGTCGCGCTGAGAGTGATTGAGAGAATATTATGAATCCGTATTTTAAATTCCATATATATCATTGGTACTCTTATATATACTACCTATTATATATATGATACTCACTGAATTATAACTACTAACTACTATATATATATAATATAGTATCAATGTGTGAATATATGAGTTATATATATATATATATATATAGTATATGATTATATATATATATAGGTACCGAGAGTAGGAGAAAATGCCAGAAAACAACACACACATTTCCAATTTGAATGGACAACTTCCATGTGCAAGTAAAATACGTATTCGTGTTATAACGCATTAAACCAACACTTATTGGATGTCTCTGCATATTATATTTTCTATATATATAGTATTATTATATAGTACTTATTATTATAATTATATATTTATATATTTATATATATTATTATTAGTATATATTAAGCCTATAATATATACTATCACGTCGACTATATATAGTATATCTGCATATTTATACCATAAGCCTGTCAGGACGTTCCTTGCATCCCCATACAATGGGCGTAGTGGAGTCTTCAGCACATATCCATACAGAAATACCGAATTGTATGTGCATATGACGAATTTATGACATTTTCTAGGTGTGTATATCAATATTGTAAGTGGGTCTTTCTGGAATGGACGACGGGGCACGTAAGTGGCTGTCCAAAACCATGCTACGCCGGCTTTATTAGCCTCCTCTCGTGACGATATAATAGCACGGAAAATACGCCTGTGAAAAAAATCTTTCTACTTCTTTGCAGTTGTGTTGAGGAGGCGTATGTTTAAAATTATAGTTGACACAGTACGTAGTCGCCGGGCGGTATTCTTGCCTTAGTAAGGTCAAGGTTTTGAATCAGTTTTCCTTTACGCTAGTGGTTAATATGAAGCCAGATTAAAGGCCTATGGCCCGTTTTATGAGTCTGGCATTTATGTGCTTACGAAACCTAAGAAATGCTCGAGATTACGTTCGTTTTTTCGTCAAATTTTAGCGCAAAACTCGCGAAAAACTGCTCAACCGAAAAGACTCGTAGGTAGATTTTCTGTTCCTATTAATTCCTGTCTAAGTGGCGCCTATTAGTTCCGCGATGTCTGTCATGGATAACCTCTAAAAGCAAGTTTGCCAGAAGGATGGACAACCCTGGTCGGGAAATCGTTCCGCTCAATATGCACCGTGTACATGATTATCGAGATATACGCTCCTAGTACGTCACTGCAAATCGATCTGTCGAGAGCTGCGCATTAGGGGCGAAAGACCAATCGAACCATCTAGTAGCTGGTTCCCTCCGAAGTTTCCCTCAGGATAGCTGGTGCTCGTTTCGCGCATTGGGAAGAGTTATTTACTCCTGGTATAGAGAATGATTTAGGGGTCCCCCTTGGGGATGGAAATATTTTTTCCCCTACCTTCAGCCCGCTATCCCATTCTCAAACTCTATAACGGGTGAAGAAAGGTTCTTCTTACATTGAGAACCATCTTTTTTTTTTTGGTTGGGGGGGGTCCAGTGATTTCGAGGTGAATCTCATGAACAAAATTTAATAAATTATTTATACTATTCGCATAAAGTATACGTAAAGAGAAGAAATTCATGAGTGAAGTGATTCAGATAAAGTTTAAAATGAAACTACGGAAACGCATTTTAGGTTTTTTAGATGTCATTGTAGATTACAGTAGGTGATTATTAACTAAGGTTGTTATATATATATAATCTAATATATATATATATATATATTACATATATATATATAGTAAATACATATATATTTATATATATTATTATGGGTATAATAAGATATAAATATTATATACAGATATATATTTACTACTGAAGTAAGTTAGGCATACCTCAAGCACAATTTAAAAAGTCTGTATAAAAAACGCCGCATTATTTAGTCAAAATTAAATAAATAAAGAGCAAATGAGACCAGGTCATTTCTTAAGTCATATCATTTACGATATATACTGATATTATATATATTATAAGTATATATGTGATAGGTAATATTGTAATATATTATAGTATAACTCATATAATAACAAAATAAGTCAAGAGATTAAAAGTATATATATATATATATAGGTATACTAGAGATCTTATAAGTAGCCTATATATATAATAAGATATAAATACATTATAAGAATAAATATATAGATATAAATAGATGCCTGCCAAAAAATTTTTTTTTTTCATTTCGTGTTTCCTCCGTTTTTTCCGGCGGGGAGTTTTAGTTTTTTTACGATTATTAATAATAAGAATATTTTGCTTCATGCAGTTTTTACCCTCAATTATTTTAAATATAAACCTTTTTTGCTCATCTGGATTAACAATTCACTGGCCAACAAAGATTTGCGGAGAGCTAAAACATCATGAGAAGGAGTCATTTTCTAGGTAACTTGTTTGCCGGGCGTCTGATTCCGGAGTATGACCTCCATTTTCCTAGATTGCTCTAGTTTTTGAGATACAGGGTGGTCACATCAAATACAATTAATAACAAACAATTATGTTAGGCAAATAGACATTTGTAAGTGAACTATCAGCGAAAAAAAAAATAAAAATCACGATAAGATATATTTCAAATTGTTAATGAGTAATACATAAAATGCTAATAGGTCAAAACATTCAATTCAGTACAATGAAATCACAATTAATGCATTACAAATCGCTGTCTATATGATTGTCTTCTGTGTGCAGAATGTGGACAATCACGTTGAAGGCTAACAATAGTCTGCCATCATGTGTGTTCCCATCTTCCTTGGTAATCTTTCTTCCATCACTTGTATCTTGAATGGAACTCTCCCGCGTTGGTTCCTCACTAGGTCATCCTAGATTATCCGGAACACGACTACGGTGGCCATAGTGACTATGTAGATGAAAGTGACTTTATGCTCATATTTAGCATTAAAGACTTTTTGAACATGGTCTATGAAAGATTTCTGTACGAGTTCACATAGGGCAGATTTATGGTTGCCCAAAAGTTCTGAACAAAACCAAGACAAAAACTTTTCCAGGCAGAGGCGTATTCAATATCAGCTCTGGAATTTATGAATTTGTCACCCTAGAATGCATCTAAGGATGATTTGTGAGAGAGCGACTAAAGATTCCAGCTTTGAGATTCTCCTTTCTCCATACTCAACCCCTGGAAAAAATCTGCAAAGTATAGTCCGAACTACATTCACAGCATCTTTGTCTAGCCGGCCCTACACAATTGCTCTCACTACAGTCCTCAGTATTTGGAAAAATGTGGAAGTGGCGTGTGTAGGAACATAATTTTGTCCCGCTCACCCCGTGTATCAACGACCAGTGACTCGGAGTAAAGATATATTGATGCCACACCTGACTGTCATCACTTTTCAGCGAGGTCAGGACCTATTAATAGTCACTTTTCCCAGATGTCTTCTTTAGCCTACTATCATACACACAGCATATGAAACTGAGAGGGTCACTTAGTAATCATCTTCTCACTTTGCCGCTCTAACTCCTTCACGAGGGAAGTGTTGACTCAGTTCTTCAAATCAACTGCATATAGACCACTGGTGTTGCAGTTAAAAAGGGGTGCGATTAATTCCTAAGCTTCTCAAGATCATGTCTTTCACTCAGATTTTCACTATATTCCTCTTTCAGTTTGTTGAGTGACCTATTGGAATCGAGAAATCATGTTGGGTGGAGAGCCATTGGAGCAAATAAAACGCGCTCACATGCTTCGCATACGTTGACACGATACCGAGAAACAAGTTACGGTGGCAAGGATGCGGCGCTGTTGGGGTTCGGGTTGAATTGCGCAAAGGAATAGGTAAAGCCTTCATGCGTCCCATAGTCTCGGATTTAGGAGGTCGCAGATAGTTCCCCTACAGTATGACTCCAGGTCCTCTGTCTGCTTCAAATGAATATATGAGAAGTACCTATGCGCTCTACTTTTTTCCGAAAAAAATGTGGAATGTGTACAATTTGGCCTTGAGACGAGCTAGATTTAACACTCGTAGTCTCAGATGCTAAATAGCTATCATGAGATCTTTGGCTTTGGAGGAGAGCACTCTAACTCTCGTACTAAATCATATGATCTCGTTATCCTCTGAAGGGGCCTCAACTATACTGTTTTTTGTCGGCTGGGTTAGGAGATAACTTTCTTTCGCATGAGTTGAGCTAACCACGTTATCCGCCTCAGCGTTGTCGCCACACTGCGTTTGTACGAGGGTAGTCGGTCCTCCTACCAAATCATGATATCTTCTTCTATCCGCCGACACATAGACTAGCGTCTTTCGGTATGTCCCGTGAGTAACTGGAGCACGGGTGTGTGCTATTAATGGCACAAATCCAATAGAGGTATTTCTGCACTCGTGTGGTTATTGCACGCGCCTTGTGCTGTCCTTTTGCTCTCTCGGATGATGCCAACAGGTCAAAGGACAAGTCACAAGATCCTTGGTGGCACGACTAATTCCATTTGAGGTGATGCGCACTGTGCGATGAGCGTCTGCACATGAGAGCACAAGCAGCGACAAATGACGAGCGAGTTCTAAGTGTGGCTGATTGCGTGAGTGTGCTTTGGTGATCCTCTCTTTTTCTTTATTGTGGACTGCTGTCTCGATTTTCTTGCGAGAGCATTCGTTTCGTGGGCAGGCAGGGCAGGCAGGCAGCTTGAAGAACGGCTGGAGTGGCGTCGGCACTGTAAGACCACGCTAGTGTTCTACTTTTGTAGATGAACTGGCTTGGGCCAAATTGCTAAGCTTTCGCTCCTCTTCCTCATTCTTGACTTGTACATGTTTCATCTCATTCACTCGGTTCGCATGTCGAGCGAGAGTCGTGACATAGGCAAGGACGCCACCACGGACAAGGCAGACGCTAGGCCAGTTGCACTCAACAACAACCAGGTGAATGTGTACATGCGGGCAAGCAGATCTAGCATGCATAGGCGCACGCGACAGTGATGGTTGTTCAAATTCGAATAGGCTTGGAATAGACTCGTATTACGCTCCTCTTTCTTAGTTTTCTGTTCTTGCTTTTGGTCTTGTCTCCTTCGGGTGGCAGGCCAGCTGCAGGCCAGGTGCACATTAGGCCGGCCAGGCAGCTGAACAACAGTTGGAGTGGCGGCGTCGACAAGCCAAGACATCGCAGCAGGTTGGTTACAGTGTCTGCTGGGAATGTGGCTATCGTTTACAGCTTCCCTAACTTCTTAGTATCCAGTCTGTTCTGTTTCTGCGTTTTGTCTTTTCGATAAACGTATAGTTTCTACATTTTTGGATGAAATGCATGTGTTATGTTGCCATGACTTTTTTCCGGACCGGTATTATGAAAATATATGAGAACTGAATATTGCATATAGTTATGTAATAAGAACAAGTCGTAAAGTTTCCCTTTGAGAAACGAACGAAGATTATCATAAGCGAATATTACAGTTATGTACGTAAACACGATAGCACGAGAGAAATAGATATGCTGCATAGCATGTAAAAGTAGACACCAGTCGGATTAGAGCACTGCGCACTCCCTCTTATTCGTCAGAGAACTGATGCCAATCTTGGAAAACTAATGTTATTTCTGAAATAAATATATATCACCCGATATACTATAAATTGGATAAAATATCCTTGGCAGCAAAAAAATTTTTTTTTGTTGGCAAGTGAATTAACAACCAAAAATTTATTAAAATTATAAAGCATTTTTATAAAATTCTATCCCAAAATCCAAGGAAAATAAAATCATTGTTTTTTTTTCTGAAAAGTATATTATTAAGGTGATATTCTATTTGAAATAAATAGAGAAATAGAGATATTTCTTTTTAAAAGCATATATATATAATTATATTATATAAATATATAATATATAATATATATATATTAATAATATATATAATATATATAATACTATATTTATATATATATATAGTCACGTTTAGATAAGGGGCCCCTGTATCTAAAAAACTATGATATCTACATAAAAGCTGATACATTTTTGAAATCAGCGAACATTTTAATGCAGGAAAATGAGAGGAAATAATATATATATATATATATATATTTATTTTAATATAATATATATATTATATAATATATATAAATATTATATTATATATATATTATATATGTAATATATATATATATATATAATATATAATATATATATATATATTTATATATATATAATATATATATATTATATATAAATATCTATATCTCTTCATCTTCTTCACCTCCACCACAGTTTCTGTCTATAGTGATAGTTGGGTTTGGGTCCCGCTCTACTCTTTATGCCCCTGAAATAGCTCACGCATAACCTCGAATTCCGTGAGCACCAAACTTCCAAAGTTGTGGTAAGCATAGGAACAGATGATATATCTATATATAATATATATATTATATCATATATAATTATATATTATATACTAATATATATTATATATAGTAATATATATAAATATATAATATATATTTTAATATATTATAGTATAATATATATCATATATATATATATATATATATATATATATATATATATGAGAATGCTTGTGTGTATATGTTTACTGTAGCGGTAAAACATTTATATGAATGTCAGAAAAAATAGTCTAGCCTATGGAAAAAAATCACATAACTTAAACAAATTACAAATTACAAATTTCAACTTAATTTTGGATTCACAAAAATTTCATTCACTCCTTATATATTTAATAAATAAAAAAATAAATAAAAATAATATAAATTTTAGTCTTATTACGTTTTTTATCTATAGAAGATTTTCACAACAAACTAGACCCTTACTTACTTCGTAATACTTAGCCTTCTAGGTCAGGTTTGCTTTTACTTGAATTTCGTCTGACCAAATTAACTGGGAATCAACATAATAATGACGTCAAAACGGAGAAAACGAAATGTGACGTAATTAGTTAGAATCTTAAAAACTAAAACCAAATAGTCTCAAACATTTGACCACATTTCGGAAATGCAGCTATATCATTTTAAAATTTTGCTAAAAAATAAAAAGTTATAAATTTAAGAATAATTTTATTACCTAATATATTATGCTTGAAATTCTTTTTACTTTACAAGCTTTGGTTTGAGACAAAGAAATTGATAGGTTAATTGAAACAAAAACGCTGTTTGTTTAATAAATTAAACCGACGAAAAAAAAAATTAAAAAAATAAAACTACATTTAAAACGAAAAAAACAGCCTTGAAAAATAGACCCTCATCACAATATATATATATATATATATATATAGTATATATCTTATAATATATATATATATATATAATATATATATTATATATATATAATATAATATATATATATATATATATATATATCATTATTGTAGAAAAATAAAGATACAATAGTATATATATATATATATATATATAATATAATATATAATAATATTAAATATATATATAATATGTTAATAGTATACTATTATATATATATATCATATAGTATATATATATATATATATATATATATATATAATGTCTTAACTTTTAATTTTCTTTATTGTTGGATGACGAAGCATTTCAATTCTTCTATAGAAGATTACTTATTAATTGTAAATATTAATTTTTAATTATTTATTAGTATTAATATTTAATTATTATTTTTTTAGTATTTAAGGAACAAGAGCAGGGCCGAGGTGCCGGAATTTTTTTATCGTCTCCGGCTCCAGCTCCGGCTCCGGCTCCGGCTCCATCGTTTTAAAACTATACGGCATTTCGAATCGGCACCTGGTTTCTATATAATATATATAGTATATATATATCATAATAATTAATATCTATAATACATATATAGATATATACATATATATATATATATTCTTATATATATATACGGAAAATATAGATATTATATAATATATATAATATATTTTATAAATATATATATATAAATATATAATAATATATTATATATATATATATAAGTATTATATATATATATATATTATATATAATATATATATTATATATATAATATATATATATATATATATTGGCTCCGGTTCTGACTTACACACACACACAAACACACACACACACCTATACACACCTACACACACCTACACACACACATACACACACACACACCCTCACACACCTACACACACACACACAAAAAAAAAATTCTCAGGCTCCGCAGTTATGAACAAGAGACCATCAAAATTAAAAACAAAAATGTTTTATAACTAATTATTAATATTATAATTTCCATATTTCTTGATTGATTTAAAATAAAAAAATAAACCATTATATTTGCAAGAATGATAATTTAATCTTCAAAATAATTGAATTATATCTTTATAAAAATATATAGATAAGTAATATAATTTTTTTTATTATTATTTTTAAATTATTAATTTTGACGTTTTGGTTTTTCTGATATTTTGTTTCCCAAAATTTGTTTATTCAAATGTCGACCCCTTTCATAGAGTTCCCAATGGAATTTAAATTTACCATTGCTAACAAACCGTAAACCAACTCGTTATTGGATGGGGACAAAACTACTCTCTACATATATAAGTTTAGTATATATAATATATATATATATATATATATATAAATTATATAATATATTATATATTAATATTATATATATATACTATATAATATATATATATATATCAGTATATATCATATATATATATATATACTATATATTATATAATATATAACATATAATATTGGTTTAAAACTACAACTTTTGTTTAAAAACTACTGGTAAACTACCCAAGCAAATTAATAGGAAGGAAATAGAATACATTGTTGGAAATCCTGGTTAACATTTAGGGCGGAAAATGTTAAAAAAAAAACCTAAAAAATAAAATACAAAATCAATATCTCAAAAATACAATAGCTACAGCGAAAAGGATACATTTTTGGAATCTTGTAAAATTTAGTTAGGAAAATGTAAAAAATAAATAAATAAATAAATAGAATAAATAATATTGGCTATTTTTTTTTTTAGAAGCAGGGGCCATAGTATATATATATAATATATATATATATATATTATATCATATATATAATATATATATATATATATACTATATTATATTATATATATATATATATATATATATTTTATTTGTAAAGGTATTACAGCAATGTAGGTGCGGCTCGAGCCGACGGGAACACAGGGGGGGAACGTTTCCATACCCCGTAAGGGAGGGGCTGGAGGAACCCCCGCGATGCCCAAATACCAAAGAGCGGGTTCTGGAAGCCCTACCCCGGAGGGGGGGAATTAGTCTACCCCGAGTTCCCTCGAAAAAGGCCGAGAGACCCGACCTCCTGCCATCGGTGCGTGTATACCTTGGGGTAATTTCTTTATTAAAAAAAAAAAGCAAAATTTATAAAAGTATATTTATTTTAACGAGTAACCAATAAAGGTCTCTAAATAGCCTCTCTAATCATATTACTATAGCTAATTAACAACTAATTTTTAATTTCATTTTATTTTTTTACATTTTCCTATGTAAAATTTTACCAGGATTCCAAAAATTGTATTTCTTTTCGCTGTAGCTATGTAGTTTTTGAGATATAATTTTTTATTTTTTTTATTTTTTTTTATTTTTTTTTTTTTACATTTTTCGCACTAAAAATGTTACTAGGATTCCAAAATGTATTCCCTTTTCCCCTGTATCATTGTGTTTTCGAGATATGAGTTGCTAGTTTATAAACCAAAATTATCCATCCATAATATATATACTATATATATAATATATAGTATTACTATACATATAATCAAGGCGCCATGACGACTACACTATGAAATATATATATATATATATATCGTATATATTTTATATATATAATATATATATATATTATATAATATAGTATATATATTATATTATATATATTATATATAGACTAAATATTATATATATACGGTATAATATTATATATATATATATGGGTCAGTTGAGTTGAGCGGTGTTTGCATTTTGTTTAGAGTAAATATAAATAAATATATATAATAATCTATATATATATATATATATAGTATATAGTATAATATATGATATATATATTAGTATTATATAAACGAGGTGAATGAAAAAGAATAAATTCCATAATAAGGATTTAACTGATTTTAGATTACACATTTGTAGTATTTTCTATGTGACCGCTATGATAATAAAATGAGCAACGACTTCACAGTTTTTTCATATATATATTAAATGAACCCCTTAAAGTTTCGTTAAGTGGGATGAAAAATAACATTCTATTTATGTTAAAAGTTTTCCAAACAACAAGGTCTAGTTTCAGGAAGAAATAATAATAAAGAAAATAAACAAACAACAGCTTCTTATTCTATCAGAATGGTAAGAAGATTGGTCCAGTTTTAAACGCATGAACATTGTTACACATGCGAAGATTCAAAACTACAATAGGAACGTAACCGCCCCAATATGAGTGGTAATCACCGAAACTTCAAGACAGATCGTATCTTCTCTGCTGCATATGAAAAAAATATCCCATGACATTTCAGAACTATGTCTGACTTTCAACATTATGGACAGTTACCTGTCCTGTACCTGATGATCTAGATCAGAGGTCCCCGAACTTTTTTGTCTCGTAGACCACACTTGCAATGTTTTTTTTTCGGTTTGGGTAGACCCCCTGCTTACCTGAATATTGATTTTTTGCTAAAACTTTATATATACTATATATATATATATATCTATATATAATATAATATATATATATATGTATATATATATATAGTAAATATTATAATATATATATGTATATATACTATATTATATATAGTATATATATTATTATACTATATATATATATAAAAAAATGCGAAATATCCCTTGTCCCCTCACTTGCTTCACGTTTCACGATTTCCTAATTATAAATAAAACCTGCTTATGACAACATCAAAAAACTCAAGCCATGGCAGAACATAAAAACTCTTTTTCTAACTACAATTTAGAAAACTAAACTTTATATAAAAAAAAAATAATGTACTTACTTTTCACCGGCGGCTCCCCAAACAAAATGCATTGTGATTCATTTTAACTTGATATCACTTTATTTTGATGATGCCCTAACACCAGTTTAATATTTATGAAAAAAAATTTTCTTAACACCTTCCTTTTCAAGACTTAGGAAACAAATGAACGTATTTGTCTCTCACATTCGTATTTATTAACTGACGAATTGAACAAGTCGGTGCAAGTACGAGTCTTACTCGCGCTGTCCTTCCGAAGCCTCTTGCGACTAAGAACTTTCATCTACGCGTATTGCGTGTAACATGATGATATACTGGTAAGTTTCATTACTGTCAAGTTTTTACAAGTTTCATAAGGATGGACTACAACTTACACAATTTTATGAAATATACTATTTCTTGAATTATAGTATAATGCTTAAATGAGATCCAATATCGTTGACCCCCATTTACATCTCATGGACCCCAATTTTTTTTGGTAACTTTCATTGACCCTTTGCAGGATGCTGTAGACCCTGGGGGTCGATATAAGACCACTTTGGAGAATCAACTGACTAGATGTTCATGGCGACGACGATCTAGTCAAGGGAATTTTTCAAACTAATGAAGCAGGATGATGTGATGAGCTCCTAAATGATAACGAGTATGGTGAGAAATGTTACTATGAACCCTAAAAAAATTGTAAGACATCTCAAAAGTCACACAAAAGTAATTGAACTAATTTGCCTTGAGAGAGTATCGCGGGCTCTCGTGCAGGTGGTTCACTTGCTTGAGCTCGTGATATGCCTGAACGGGCAGTATTTTTGCTTTGCCTGCAGGGGGAAACCGGGCCAAATTAAAAATGCCGCTTCTTGGTGAGATCTGCTCTCTACAAACAAAAGAAACTTGCCTTGAAGAGTAATGGTGATAATCTTCAGTGCCTTCTTCATACACAATTTATAGTGACGACAGTGACGAGTAAACTGCCTTAAAAACATCCCTTGTAAATTCCAATATTATTAAAAAGTTATAAAAGTATCTCGAAGAGACCAATGGTTTGTAATAATTTCAAGATTTTTAAGAGTATCTTTAAATCCGCTTGGCAATCTTTTAAGTCGCTGCAGAGAATTTTAGCACTAAAGTTTCATCTGTTTATTTTAACTGCAGCGAATCTGAAGTGTCACGTGATCTTAAAACTATCAATAGACTTAGGCTAAGCAAAGGCTTATTTGATTGTTCAGCCCATGCTTAGACCCTTTATATTAATATCTTATTAAATTAATATATGTATACACAAATTTATGCGTGTAATTATTTTAAAGCCATTTCTTATCATTTAATGAGTTTAAATGAGCTAAATTAATTATTTAATTCTTATTTCTCCATTCCAATAATTTTAATGTACAAAAAGTCGTCAAAGTCTTTTAAATATCTTATTTGCCACAATTTGTTTTATTTCTATTTTTTTTTTCATCTATTTATTATATTGATTAAATTAGAAGGATTGGTTGATATAAACTAGTTAATAAATGAGTTATGGAGCACGAAGTTTCCCCACCGGCCACCGACCGGAACCGCACCACGCCACACCCCACCGCACAATCACCGCACCGCACTCACCGTTACCGTACCGTTACCCGCACCGCATCCCGCACCACACCTCTGTATTTAATAAAAATAGAACACCTACACACAAAACATTGAAAATTGCGGGCGCACATGCAGAGCACCGCACCAAAATGAGCGCAATACGCACCGCACCGCAACTGGTGCGTGCGTCGCGTAACCCTAGTTAATAGCATATATTAGTTGTGTTAAATATATGCCACCTAATTTTTCATATTTTTTAAATAAAAGTTCGTCTAAGCTGTCATCTGTGATTGATCATGGATCAATTCTTCTTTATAATCACGGCGAGGAATCAAACCCTAACCTTTGCCTTGTGACTCAGTCACTCTACCGATGCGCCACGGTACACTTCATTTGATTGCGCC
>JABUQX010048035.1:72500-80615 GCA_015478945.1 Trachelipus rathkii
CTGTCTTCTCACGCCTCTCCCAAACTCACATTTCACTCCTCCCGACATTCTTTTGCTGGTCAATCGATTTTTCTTTGGTCTCCCAGCCAGTCGATCCCAACACACTCACCAGTATACATCCTCTTAACCAACCACTATCATCCATTCCTTTCCACATGGACCAAACATTTCAACTACTGTCATTTTATTCTTATTGTATCCCTTTTTTCACACCATGCAACTCTAATATACGTTCATTCCTCATTTTATCAGTCTTTCTCCCACATCTAACACGCCCCTAAAGATTGTCCATCTGAACACATTGTACTTAAGACTCTATACCTCTTATCAGACCATAGTTCACATTACTATACATTAAACACGGGTAACACATTACCTCCGTAAGAACCTAGGCACTCCAAACTTAGTCTCTTACATCCACCAAGGATTTAACTGCCCCAGCCTCCCTGCAATTCACAACTTTCCTACTACACTCGACATCATCCGTTCCCTTTTCGTTAAAAACATATATATCCTAAAATATTTAAACTCAAGACACTTGTCCAGCTGCTCACCATCTAGCATAACTTCACACCGAGGAGTTGTTATCACTGCACAACCATAACCTCACTTTATCCACGTTACTTTCAAACCATCCTTTACATACCCTGCAAATCTCTCTACCAATCCTCTCAAACTCTCTCAGATTCCCCACACAAAAAACATAATATAATATAATACAATATAATTATATATATATTTATATATATATATATATATATATTATATAATTATATATTATATAATATTATAATAGCGAGATTGGTGATTGATTGGAATTTGGAAGTTGTATAAACATAAGCGTTTCATGGAGGTATGTTCAGAGATAGGAGGAAAAAATATTAGACCCCTGTATATAGGGTAGGGGGATAGGGTAACTTAAGTATTATAATGGTAATTAGTTTTATTGGTGTTGTAGGTAGATATTATGCTGTATTTTGTTCGAAACCAGTGCGATCGATGACTGAAGAAATGATTGGCAGAAGAACAAATGCGTTAGAAGTGTTAAGAAGAGTTTGTTTGCGATCCAAATACAGTCCTAGAAATACAGAAAATATTTGATATTATTGGAGGTTGAGTGAGAAAGAATAAATTGTATTGTGATTTTAAACGACCTAGCAACAGGCGTTATATAGGATTAATAGGAGCCTTATGCGCAGGGGTTAGAGATATTTTGTATGTTAAAAGACAAAGGTGGTTTAAGTTTCTGATGGATTTCCCAAATAGGATAATGGTATTGGTCCATTATGAAGGTTGGTGGTAAGGGAATAATTAAAAAACTACTAATAGTACAAATTACTTGATTATTTAATAGACCTAAGTATAAATTAAAGATGATTATACCTTAAAGTAAAATATAGTAATATATTATCTATTAAATAATAGAAGAGTATTGTATATGTTCAATCATTTGTTTTGTTTTTAGTGATAGGATATTAACCATGGAATAAGTGACATTTCATAAGGAAACAAAACATATAATAGAAGATAGAAAATAGTATTAATTTTTATTAAGCAAGGTAGAATATATAATGACTAGAAAAAAAAAAAATAAAGTTAGAGATTAGAATACAGTTAACAAAAAGGCTTCAATTATTTTGTTTATTAAATCATAATTTTAACAAATAATTATTTTATATCAAATTATTATGAGTAAAAATTTGATATATAAGAATATAAATATACTGTAACTTATATATTAAAACTATTATTAAAATTATAATTATATTAGGATAACTAATGTGCATTGAAATTATTTAATAATGTATAAGAAATTATAGAATTAAGTACGATCAATTATAGTAAAGTTAATAATAATATAATTTATTTTTGTATATATATAATTATAAAGCTAAAGGATATATCTTTTGTTCTTAATCATTAACGCGTGAGTATATTGATAACAGGGAATGTATTCTTAGTCTGCCTTTTGGCCATCCAATCTGATTAGGATAGAGGTTATGAAAGATTTATAGGTTAGAGAAAACATGGATGACAATGAGGTATTGTGGATAAAGAAGAGAGTGTATCTGAAGAGAGATTGTGGATTTACCATACATGTATAAAAACGAGGGATGATTTTGTTTGCTGTGGCGAATCTGAAGGATACTTGAGGGACTGGTAAGAATTTGTTCTAAGATGTTTTAAATAGGAAGAGGTTATCGAAAGCAAATCGTAGATAAGATTCATGATTATATGTAGAGCTGATGTGAAGACTAGTCCTCAGAGTAGTATGATTTTATGTTTTAGATTGTTGAACCAGCTTTTATGCGTGTGATGAAAGAAAATGTCGAATTTAACTATTAGTTTACATGCAGAATGATAAAGGAGCGGATGATGCAGAGTTGTAGTTAAGAAGATGTTTATAGTGCAATAATTCGCACTAAGTGAGCTGGTGAAGTAATTAACACAGGCTGTATGTAAGGACTATCATTTAGTAGTTCTGCTTTATGCGGGATCAAACCTGAGGCTAATAATTTGTTCCCCTTGTTAAATGAGTACGTGCAGTTAGTGACCTTATTGGTCATAGAAATAAACGTCATAAGATTCTAATTACTTATAAATGGATAGTTTTAGCTAAGGCGCACCAATCTGGTTTAAAATGAATTTCACGATGTTAGGTGCTGAGATGAAGAATTGATATAAAGATTTAGAGAAAATAGTGATATACGATGAAAAAGTTTTTTGTGAAAAATAGGATCGTTAGCTTTAAGTAAATAGATATGAGGAATTAAATGACTAAAAGTTACGTTGAGAATGCTTGTTGCATGTGGATAAGAATGAGGAAAAGAATTTAGTCTGTTTGGATAAAGCGGAAGGATAAAGTTATGAGATGTATCTTGGAGAAAATCTCTGATCGATAGGAGACTCGAAGAAAAAGCGATTGAGCAGAAAAGGTTAAAATACTCTGTGAGGTAGATAATGTGGTGTTTTAATCAGAGCTGAGTAGAAACGGTGAATAATCAGGATGAATGCCGGTTTTGTAGAGGTATGGTGGTTACCACCTGGCCAAAGCAAGAGAACTCCCACCACTGTGACACCGGAATAGTTCAATTAGTTTGAGGGGTTCACGCTCTAAAAAACAAATATTGAAATGTTCCCGTGCGCTCTTAGAATGATATTTTGTAGGAGACGAAGTTAACTCACTAAGTCAAAAGGGGCGATTAAGGCCTGGCCTTCTTTTCTGTTTGCTTCAATTCTTCTTACCAATTTGCTGTTCTCCCGACCACGTGTGTGTTAATGACCCACCTTACCTCCTCACACAGGATTCTTGCGAATAGAAGAAGTAAAAGCGTTCATTTGTGTGATGACTGGCTTTTATATTGTGATGAATGATGATGATGATTGAATTCAGTGGATTGATGATTTATGATGTTGATGGATTTATGACAATATATATATATAAATATGATAAAAAAAATTAATATTTATATTTATATTAGTATTACTATATAATAATAAGTGTATACTTGTAATAATAAGATATAATATATATATATATATAAGTAAAAAATTAACTATATCTATATAGTTAAGTAATAATAGTATAATAATCTGCAATTTCTTATCAATAAAGTACTGATTACTTTCATCTTGTATCTGTTAGATTTACCATGACGACTTGTACTGACAACAAATTTTCTAGTTTAACCATTGACCCCCTTCTTTGTTTAACTAACATTTGTCAAAGCATAATCGGTAGGTTGATAATTTAAGACTGACTGGAAAGTGTATGATTGTACTTTTTGAAAAAAGGTCACTGAACCCAAGATCATATTCGTGTTAAAATAGTTATATAATGATTATAATGATAAATTTATAATTTCATATATATATTATATTATATAGATATATATATATATATATATTGATGTATATATATATATAATATAGTGTTAATATAAGAATATCTTTTATTCAAGTAAATATAAGAGATATATATATATTTAATAATATATATATAAATAAATATAGTTAGAAATCATGAGACGGCTAAAATTGTTCCTAATAGAGTGTAAAACCCCCCCGCCCCCCCCCCGCCCCCCCCCCTGCGTACAATGACTTTAAATTGAGCCACGTAATCATGAAAAACATAGACTAAACGAAGATGACCGTTATATTGACATCAATGGAAGCTATTGTTTGTCACGAGGGTTAATTACCGATCCGTTCCTTTACGACATGCCTCGGAACAAAATGATTCTATGGACATCATTATATCAAAAACAGAAAAGATGGAATTGGAAAAATCCTGTATAAAAAAATTGTACATGATTGTTGCATAAAAAGAAATGAGCTTATATGTATACAAATTTTAAGTAGACAGTAGCACTATAAGATGATAACAGATAGTTATATGTTTATTAATAAATTAAATAAATATCATAATACATATTTCCTAGCTATTATATTATTATTATTGATATTGCTTCAAAGCGTTTCCCAGTAGATTCACTACTAGATAATTTATATTTTATTATCATAAAATTATCTCAGTTTACCAAGGATAGCATTATCCGAGACGAACGTTTTGAGGATATATTAATACAAAAGAAATATAAATCTCTCGAATACTGTTTTATTTAGAAATTTTCATATACACAAAATAAATATTAAAAAAAACAACATTTTTTTAAAGATGTAGTGATACTTAAACTCGAAGTGTTTAAGTCTCAAATATATATTCAATATAACTTGATGCTCTATACCCTTAGTTAATAAATAATTTACTGAAAAATATGTTATATATGATCGATTCATTAAGGTTGACTGCTTAGGAGAGCGTTTAAGATCTCTATCTAATAAAGTTATTTCGTTTATGATTAAATTAAATTTTGAGCAAGAATTTAAGATAAAAAATACAACATAGAATGCGTTGAGATGGTGTTAAATCACTAGAGCTACTTAAACTAAACCTTAACCTAATAACTAATCCTTATGACTTTAACCCACTATATCCAATACTTATAAAACCTAACATAACCTAAACCTAATATTAACCGGAGTCAAACCACTTATAAAAGGTGTTTTTTCTAAGCAAAACTGAAAATAATATCATTATATAGTATAATAAATTAATATTATAATTTATTTAGTAAGTATATAATGATAGATATTTAGAATATAGAAAAGCTCTAATGATAGTAAGATAATTATATTAGAAATTTCTTATTTAATATTAAAATATAATATGAAGATCATATTATAAGGATCCGTTCAAAAACGCTACCAATAAGCATCCCATTTGGATAAAGGAAAGACCACGAGGGTTTGGAATTCCGGGGTAAAGGATCCGGGGAACAACCCTTGATAAACAATAAAAAAAAAAAAAATGTTCCCTCTCATAAAAAATCCATATTTAGGTACATGGAGTAGATGCGGAATAGCATGTGGTGGTTAACCGTCGTGTGAAAGTTGGCGTGTGTTTGAGTGAAATGGTACAAAATAATACAAAAGATAGAGAGAAAAAGAAAAGACAATAAGGATTAATATATTCAAAGATATCTCCGCTTGAAAATGAGCGTTTAGAGGGAGGAACCTCAAGGGCTTCCAAAGACGGCTCTTGACAAAATGTTAATTTTCAAAAGAGGTTTGAAAATTTTTAAAGGCGAAAAATCGTACTTTTAAGAGTTCTAAATTTGTGAATGTTGAAAATTTAAGAAAAGCTGAATTTTAGAATCTTATATAATTGGTTTATTAAAACTAGGATTATCACAGACTATTAAATGAATAATAGTATTTGGTAGTATAAAAGAACAAGAATATTTTGTAAAGAAATTTCATTAAAAAGCAAGTCAATTTAGACACCTAAAACTATTAATTAAAATATTCGCTTTTCTTGCTTTTTTGAAAATTATAGTCTAGATTTCAAATGTGAAACACAGTTGAATATTGTTTTCAAAGAAATGTATACTGAAAGAAGAATATACCCGTTAATTAATAAAACATCAATTTTAAGAGTTTTGAATCCGTGAAAAATAATTATGCAAGGATGAGATTGGAAAAGTTTAGCGACACACTTCGTACTCTAAGTTAGAGAGATTGCTAAATTTGCGTTGCGTAGTCACACTGGTGGAAAAATTAAAGACACACCCAGAGCGTAATGGTGTTAGAACGTGGGGCCATATAACCATTTTTTGATTTAGGAAACGAGCGTTTCCAAAGAACCTACACCTCTCCCACAGTAATTCTGTCCGATATATTCCAAAAGAACAAGAGAGCAGAATAGGTCACACAGGTTTCAGACTCAACCACCGAAGAACGTCAAATTTAAGGGGCAAACCAATAGCAGACCAAACATACCCCGGAGTTCACTCCTAACCCTCGAGAAAGTCTCCGAGCTTTGTGTCGTCCCTGACTTTTGTCGAAGTTCGATATGCTCTCTCGAATGATACACATTAATCTGTTGCGAAATGCGTGAGATAGAAAAAAAAATCTCCAGATATACCCAAAGAAAGATACTCAGTCAAGCTATGTTATATATATTTTACACCGATAACGGATATTTAAAACATAATGACTTAAATATATCGATAGATGCTTCGATAAGTCTTTAGGAATAGAGAATAACAGTGAGTGGCTTTGAATGGAGATCTGGCTATAGAATCTCCCAAGGCTTAAAAAGTGAATGCCTGAAGACCTCACTTGTAAGAAACCATAAGGTAGCTGAGGGATAAAGTTTAAAGTTATGAGGAGTTATTATGATTTTGAACTAATGGAAATCAAGTGTTTGTCATCAAGGTTTACGTGTATGATATGTTTATATTTTGGGGACCGTTAGTCCGCCAATATAAAACAAAAAACACATAAATATGTTGAAATTTTCAAACTTTAAAAAACGTCAACCATTTTAAGACACACTATAAAACGGGGCATTTAATGTAGGAAGTAACATTGAAAATCTAAGCTAGTTTGAAATAGCATTTCAATGAAAACACATTATATTCAGGAGATCGCGTGATAGTAAGTACGCTAGAAAAAAACTCAAGTTTTGAGGACTACTGTTATGGAACGCGAACAATAAACCTCTTGAAGAGTATGCGTGTGGAAGACTTTTGAGAGACAGAGAAAGAAAACTACTGGATACTTAACCTCTAAAGAAGTATATGCTAAATAATAATGGTTGGATGACCAGTGGTTGAAAAAATCTTACAGAAAGGAAGAGAGTGTCTCAAAGTCCGCTAAGAGTGAGAGTTTTAAAAAAATATAAAGTGTTACTCCTAAAAACAGAGGTGGTGTTGCGACGGAGACAATGAATTAGGAAGAGAAAATATTTTGAAGAATTAATTTGATAAAGAACAGGAAAGCATAGAATGAAATGAATTTCATTTAAAAAGTACGCTCAATTAATTAAAGAACGAACCTATGGACAGACTAATTAAAATAAAAAAGGTCTCCCTTATATTCAATAGCTTTTTTCCAAGGATAATGATCCCACGCATGTGTCGAATTGAACACATTATTTTTTCAACATGCTAAAAATATCTCATTAAAAAACTTCAATTTAAATTTTATTCCATAAAATTTCAAATGTTGAAAATTTATTAAGAATAATCGTACTTTTAAGATGTTATAATAATTGTAATGAATGAAAAGGTTAACAATTAAGCTCGTAAATTTTTAGGAAGTTAATTTTTTTATTTAAAACAGGTTTTTAGCAACTAATGAAATATTTGGGAATGATATAAAAAAACAGAATATTGAAATTTCAACTATAAAAACGGATCAATAGACATCACTAAAACAATTAATTAAATTTACTTCTTATTCTGCTTTTGAAATTGCTTTCAATATGGAGAACAGACATTTATTTTTTCAAATTGGTAATTTTATGAAAAATAAACTGACGTTAAAACTCAATTGTAAGATTGAAACAAATAATTTCAAAGATGTTTAAGAAATATATTTAGGAAAAATCGTACTTTAAGAGTTCTAAAAACTTTGTAAATGTGAAAAATTTAAGAGAAAAGGACCGTAATTAGAATTAGTTAATAAATTTTTTTAAAAGTCAGGTTTCAAAACTTAATGAAAGAATTATTATTGAAAGGTGAATATGTATAAAAACAAATATTGAAA
>JABUQX010048036.1:0-5000 GCA_015478945.1 Trachelipus rathkii
TTTTGAACATTATTAAAATTCTTTTGTGACCCAGCATTTTTCACTTAAGTTTGTGGTCAGCTCGACCATTGAAATGTTATATAAGGAGCTTTAATCTTCAAACAAATATTATATATATTGTTGAAAGTTTTTGACTATTAAAGGGTAGAAACATGGAAAATATAGAGGTAGTAGCAACCATATGGTCTTACCGAGATTGTCCCCTTCAAACTGAAATAGATAATTACTCAACCCCTACACATGCAACATGCAAAACCAACACCGCACCCTAGGGCTATATACCACCACCTACCAAAAACAAAATCTATAGCTAAAATAACTCTTAACTATACACTACAAGTGTTTAATAAGACAATTGTCTTCGTTATGACGTGCAGTTTAACTTTAACAACTAACTAAAAACCCCTCCAATTTGGCTTTATCATGATAAATTCTATTATACCCATACCATCCATACACCTACCTATTCCTTTCTTAAATGCCGCAAGTGAGTAACAATCAACAACTTCTTGCGGCAACCCATTCCATAAATTAACAACCCTATTACTGAATGAGTATTTTCTTACATCAAGGTGGAATGCCTTCTTATTTATTTTCTTATCATGTTCCCTATTCTCCCTTAAGTGGTGGTCTATTATAAAAAATTTCTTCGTCTTAGTATTATCGAGAGATGATATTTTGTAGACTTCTATCATGTTCCCTTTAAAAAATCTCTTTTGTACAGAAAACGATTTTCAACTTTTTAAGCCTCTTATCATAGCTCTTATCCTCAAACTAGAAATCATCCTTGTTGCTCTATGTTACACCCTCTCCAGCATATGTCTTTTCTTAAATAAGGGGCCCAAACTTATACACAATAATCTAATACTGGCCTAGCCTGGCTAAAATACAGTTTACTTTAACCTCTTTGCTCTTGTAAACGACATTGCTATTTATTATATCTAGCATCTTATTTTAGCTCTTATTTAACTCTATTCTTTGTTTTCAAACATTGATTAGCCACTTTCAGATTACAGTTTATAATGATACCCAAATCTTTTTTCTTAGTCCACAAACTCCAGCCAATCCTCATTCATATCGTAGTTAAATCTTTCATTCGAGTAACTTATATGAAGAACTAACTTAAACTCTTTACTATTAAAATTCATTTGTCATTTTTCTGTTTGCCCAGAAGTTTATCCAAGACATTTTGAATTTTAGTTCATGCCATGCGTTATTCCTTAGTGAGGTAGCGTCACTTGTGGCATCATCTCGCAAAACTTGGAACACTTTACATTAACTCCTGAGTCCAAATTATGACTATATATAATTATTATTATACTTATAATTGTTTATATATTATAATATAATATTATATATATACGGGGGGTGTAGTAGTTGAGTGTAGATTGTGGTTTGGGTGTTGAGGTGGTATTTGTGGGTTGTGATTTATATATATAGTATATGTTAGGTGGTATTAGTTATGTGATATTATTTTAGTGAGTGTATTATAGTTGGTGTAGTAGGGTGTGTGTGTGATTGTAGTTATTGTTTGTGTGGGTGGGGGGTTGTTGTAGTTATGTGTTGGTTTTGTTATAGTTATACTATATATATATATATATATATATATATAAAAGGGGCTATATATATATTAGACTATATTGTAGGTAGTTATATATATGATATATATATTATATATAGTAAATATTATGTGTTTTATATATATATTTGGTTTAGTTTGAGTTGTATGTGGTTTATTGCTGTATGTTGTGTATTATGTTTAATTAGTTAGGTGGTATTGAGTGGTTGTTGGGTTAGTTGGGTTAGTGGTTTAGTTCTATATATATATATATATATAGTAGTATATACCGTGGGGAACAAAAGTGACCCCAGCACTTGAACCTATGGACATCTGCTCTTCAGCAAGATTTCTATGGTGCTTAGTCTGAAAAGAATTTGTCCTGACATGAGATCCTCAGCCACTTTAATCAACCATTCACCACTCCACCTATACCAAATTATAACTTTTGCATCAGTCTTATATGGGGCACCTTATCAAAAGACTTTGCTAAATTAAAATATATAAAATCAGCTGGATCTCCTCTGTCAGTGCGATCAGTAATATATGCCATAAATTCTGGAAGGTTTGTCTGATACGATCTTCCTTTTTTTAAACCTTGCTGTATACAGTATATTGTATTCGTCTAAATGTTTCTTTATATATCCTTTCAGTAACTTTTCAAAAATTTTTATAACGAGATGTTAAGCTAAACTGGCCTATAACTTCCCAAATCTTCCCTACTGCCTTGTTTACAAATAGTTACGAAGTCGCTGTTTTCCAATCCTCTTGTACCTCACCAAATATTATTGACCGCTTAAAAATTAAATACAGGACCTTTCCAATGCTGCTACCACCTTCCTGTAGTATTCTACCATATACACCATCAGGACCTCCAGCTTTTCTTGAGCCAATGTGGTTCAGTAAACATTGAATTTCTTTTACCTCAAATTTAAATGAAATGCATACTGGAATTATTAATCTCTAAAGTATTATCCAATCTTTCCTCAGTAAGCACTTATGCAAAATAAGCATTGCAAATATTAACCAATTCCATATCTGAACTTGCTAATTATTCATCAATTTTAATTGGACTAATTCTTACCTTTAAATTTATAAAAGCTAAAAAAAACTTTTTCGGATCGTTATTACTATTCCTCGCTAAATTAATTTTCGCCATTTTCCTCCATTTTCTTATTAACTGTTTAAGTTTGTTCCTAATTTTCCTATATTTCCCTTCCCTTCCCTTCCCTTCCCTTCCCTTCCCTTCCCTTCCTTCCCTTCCCTTCCCTTCCCTTCCCTTCCTTCTCTTTCCTTCCCCTTCCCTTCCCTTACCTTCCCTTTCCTCTCCTTCTTCCCTTCCTTCCTCTTCTTCTTTCCTTCCCTTGAATTATTAAAAACTGATTTTCTCTCTTATCTCTATTCTACCAACTAGGTTTTCTCTTCGCCACCCTAATGGGTCTATTTTGAAAGTACACAAACTGATCAGTAGTCAATATTTTATTGAAACGCTCCCATAATTTAGGCACATTCAATATATTATTTGATTATTAATCAATAAAGAAAAAATTATTTCATTTTTCAAATACATACAATTGTTTGTAAATTCAGAAAACATCTAGTATCAATTTAAAATAAATGAAACTTTGTTTTAAACGTCAACAAATGTGAAGTTGACCTAATTAAATTGGAAAAATGTAAGATTAGATTAAAGAGAAGGATATATATAGAACCAAAAACTCGTTAGATAATTTTAAAATTTATTAATTTAACCGCAAGATCTTCGTAAAATGCAAGGTAAAGATTCATTAAATGTGATTTGTGGTTAACATTATTGTTATAAGGATGTGAGGTATAGACTATAAATAATTCAGACAAAATGAGACTACAGGCAGCTATAAATGTAGATCTGGAAGAGATTTATGCAGATTTTTTTTTTTTTATGGATTGTAAGAGTAGCAGATGATCAGATTCTTAAAAGATCATCATTTCATGGGAAATAATGATACAGATAAAACAAAAACATCTCATGCGTGTGGAACCCATTACGCGAAGAGCAAAAATTAAAAATGTATCTATATCTGGAATTGTTGGGAGATGCCGGCCATGGGTTAACACCTATGTTTATATACTTCGATGGGTTTACTATAATTTCAATGATTTTATGGTTGCTAACTCCCAAACAGATAATGAACCAGGCTGAAAAATATATATATTATATATATATATTATGATATTAGTATATAGTATAATATATATATAGTGATATAGTATATATATATATATATAATATATATATATATATAATATATATAAATATATATATAAATATATATATAAATATTTAATATAAATATATATATATATATTTATATTATATATATATACTATATATAATATAGTAATAGTATATATATATATATATATATATATATTATATATATATATACTAATAGTAATATATATATTATTACAATATATATATAGAATAAATATTATATAAATATACTATATATATATTATATATATACTATTATATAGTATATATTAATTATACTATATATAATAGTCCCCACGTGGTTTTTTGTGGTTTGTGGTGGGGTGTTGCGTTGGTGTTTTTTTGTTGTGTTTGGTGGCGGTGTTTGTGTTGATGTGTTGTGCTTTTGTGGAGTTGGTGTGCTCTGGGGTGGTGTGTTGTTATGTTGTCGTGCGTCGTCTTCTTCGTTGTGGGTTGTGGGTGTGTGCAGTTTTTTTTTGTTGGTTGGTTGGGTGTGGTTTGTTTGGGTGGGGCCGCGTGTTTTGGGTTGTAGCTCCTCTCGCCTGTTGGTGTGGCCCGTTGTTCTCCTCTGTGGGTGGGCGTGGGTCTGTTCGGTGCGCCTGGGCTGTGGTGTGGTTTGGTGGGCGTCGCTGTGGGGCTTTTATTGTGTGGGGGGGGTTTTGGGGTTTTGGGTGGGTCGTTTGGTTTGTGAGGTTGTGTGTTTGTGGTTGGTTGTGTTGAGTGGTTGGGTGTGTTTTGTTTTTGTTTTTGTGTTTGTTGGTTTTTGGTTTGTGTGTTGGTTTTTGTGGGTTGTTTTTTTGGTTTTCGGACTTTGGGTGTGTGTTTTTTGTTATATATATATATTAATTATTATATATTATCTATATATATATATATAATATATATATATATAATATATATATATATATTATATAATATATATTATATATATATATATATATATATATCCGGATGTAGTGTGTCATGGTCGTTTGGCTTTCTCTCGTGGTAGGTGTTGGTGTTGTTGTTGGGGTCTGGTGTTGTGGGTGGGTTTTGTGTTGTTGGGGGTGAGTTGTGGGTGGGTGTGTGGTTGGATGGTTTGTTGTTTTGTGGTGGGGGGTGTTTGTGGTTGGTGTTGTGGGTGGGTTTTGTGTGTTGGTGGTTGTGTCCGCCTTTGTTTTATATATATATATATTATATATATAT
>JABUQX010048036.1:12500-22505 GCA_015478945.1 Trachelipus rathkii
TATATATATATATAATTATTATGTGTATATATTATATATTATATTATATATTATATATATATAATAGGGACCTTGTCTTTTTTTCGCCTCCGTCTTAGTGGTTTTAATTGTTTTTTTTTTTTTTTTTTCAATATATTGTCGTGAGTATGATATTGTGATCCTATACAATCAATTTCAGTGTAGACGAACATGAATTCAAAATATATAGGACTTTCTCCGTTTTAACGAACTCCGGTCAGTTTTAATTTTTTTTTTTTTTTTTTATACTAAAGAATACCCAAGGTAAACCGCACAGATGGCAGGAGTCGGGGTCTCCTGGGGCCTTCCGGGGGAACTACAGGGTTAGGACTATTCCCCCCTCCGGGAGGGTCCTCCGGACCACCCACTCTTTGGTATTGGGTGTCGGCGGGGTTCTCCGCCGCCTCCCCTAATCGGGTATGGAAAACGTCCCCCCTTCTGTCCCCCGCCGGCTCGAGCCCCCTAAAAATTTTTTTTTTTTTTTTTTTTGCCAAAGTTTTTTTTTATTAATTTTTTTTAGATATTTGTAATAAGACTTATACGCTGATTTCCAAATATGTAATTGGATTTTCTGTTAAGTGTGGTACTTTTCGAGATATTTCATATACAAAAAAATATATATATAGGCCCTTATTTTTTTTTTTTTTTTTTTTTTTTTTAATTTTTAATAGCGCACATACGCTGATTCCAAATATGTAATTTGGTTTTTCTGTAACGTGTAAGTAACTTTTCGAGATATCTTCTTTTGTGAAAAAATATTTAACATAAATGTGATTTTTAAAAATTATTTAAATACTTCGAACTTTTGAATCATGCCCGTTACAACTGAAATTCATTGTTGGTATCATATTGTAGAGCAATATTTTAAAAAAAAGCAAAAAAAATTAAACTGACGAGTCGTAAAACATAATGGACCTATATATAATATATATATTATATATATATATATATATATATATATATATATGATATATAAATAATATATAGTATATATATATATATAATATATATATATATATCTATTATATTATATATATATATATTTATATAATACTATATATATATATACTATATATATATATATATATTATTCTAAATCTTTTTATTCATACTTTATTCAAACGAAAACTTAAATCTCCCTAAAAAAAATTTTGTTAAAAAAAAAAAAAAAAAAAAATGAAAAAATCGAAGAAAATTCTAAAGATTAAAAAACAAATATTTAGTGTTACTAATTTTTAAAGTAACTAAAAGTCTTATCTGCAGGAGGGGTGTCTTTCCCCCACTTGGTATTTTGGCAAATGATGTTAGGTAAAATTAAATCTGCAAGATCATTAAAATTTAAAATTAGTTACAATTATGCGGTATTACTAAAAAAGCTTTCCGTCTCGAATCGTAAAACTTTATATAGTTTATACTAATAATAATTTTAATTAATAATTATAATTGTTATTAATTATTTCACCAAACTTTGAGTCATAACAAAATGAACCCAATATGGCTTCTTCTTTCTTTCAGCGAAGGGTCCACTCATGGTAGATAATTTCAAGAAATCCATGTTGAACTGAATGATTTAGTTGCATGTGTGTTCACATCTCCTCTGAAGATGTTCAATTCAATTGCGTATGTCAGTGTGGTTTATTCATTGGTGGTTCAATAACGCTGAAAAATTGCATTTCAGATCCTAGTCCCAAACATCGAATATATATATATATATATATATATATATATATATATATATATATATATATATATAAGGGTTAGTTATACAGTAAGAGTTAAAGAAGTATATATAAGGTATATAGCAAAGTAGCAGTAGTAAACATATTTAATGGATATATATATATATATATATATATATATATATATATATAATATATATATATATATATATATATATATATATATATATATATATATATATATATATATATATATTGCTAAAGCTTTCTCATTTTCAAAAGCCTATGGTGGAGTTCGAAAACAAAAAAAAAACTATTCTATTTAGATTATGTTATTCTTGTTTGTATGTGTTGTTGTTTATTTTTGTTTAATACCCATTTGGTGGGAGTTTTACCTTGCTCATGGAAGTATGTTTATAATGTCAACTACATATATTTATATATATATATATATATATATATATAGTAGTAGCATAAGTTGTTATATATATCTATATTTGCTATATATATATATATATATATATATATATATATATATATATATAGCATATTTGTCGATACTGTATTGTAACTAGTGAGGTTGTATATTTCAATAACCTCACAAGCCTAGCGTAGTTCCATAACCTCGGAAGTTTACTGATCACAAACTGGTATAATAATGAAAATTAATTTAGGTTAGGTTAAGTTTGGTTAAGTTATGTACCTCGGTAGTCACAGTACAGTATCTATAATATATACCATATATATATATATATATATATATATATATAGTATAGGAGTATAATATATATATATATATAAATATAGATGAAAGATATATATATATATATATATATATATATAGTATATATATATATATATATATATATATATATATATATATATATATATATATATAATTTGTTTACGATTTATAGTTGTTGATATAAGAAAAAGAAACTTCTATAATTATAATCTGTTACCTTTGTTATATAATGAACTTATTCAACTTAACTCTTTCAAAGGCCGTTCTTTCCAATGTTGTAATAATTATAATAATATAAAAGCTGCAGAAGAATTTGAGTTTTTTTATTTGTTGTTTTTTTTCTGTTTTTTTTAATTACAAGTTTTTTTTATTAATGAATGACAAGCGAAGCACGAAGCGAACAAGAAAGTCTTTTTTTTTAAACATTGCGAGTTATAAAATTTCATGAACGCTAAACTATTATCAGCACTTATTATCAGTTTATTTTTTAATCATTCTTATTTATGAGAGCGAATCGCGGCTTGCTTCATAATGTCTTTATATAATAAGATTGTATTATTTGTATACACTCTCTTCTATATTTTATGTAATAAGATTGTATACACTCTCTCTTTTATACATATCGGAGAGTTTTATATTGAGTTTGATAATATATAATTTTTTTTTTATTAATTTTTATACTTCCTTGATTGTATACCTAATTTCAGATATATATATATAGCAGTAGTAGTATATATATATATATATATGGAGAGTATATATATATATATATATATATATATATATATATATATAAAGTATTGCAATAAGTTAAAATCCAAATCTTAATCTTATATACAATCGCGTTTACTATCTTTCATATACGATTGTGTATTATTTACAAGTAAATTATAGCAGTATATATATATATATTAAGGTTATAATATATATATATATAAAGAAGTATAAAAAAATAATTTAAGCAGTATATATATATATATATATATATATATATATATATATATATTAATTACAAATCCGTATCTGGGGGTTGAATGGGTCTAAACCCCTCCCCCGAAATTATTAAGTGAACAAAATTTTTTGATGGATTGTCGTAATTTTAATTTATGAGAATAATAAAAATAAAAGAAAATTAAGAGCATATATTAATAGAAAGGAGGAAAACATTTGTGGTTCGTGAAAATTTCTTTAATTTAGTGACTAAATAAAACACAAATGGGAATCTGTAGTGGAGGCAATGTTACGATGGTTGAAATAAATATTGACTTTCTGATTGGACAACGATATGATGGTGCGCCAGCAATAATGAAATGTTTTAGAGGTGTTCAAGCCGTTGAAAATATCCCGCGTCGTTGTACAGTATGTTCATTGTTGTTCACGTTCATGTGAAGTAGAACACATTAAAAACTTTATTGGCGCAGTTTAAACAACTGGGCACTGTGTTAGGTCACCAAGGCGGGCAAGTAGTTTAATAGAAAATTAGGAAAGGTTTCCCAGAGGCAAGGAACAAAATGAACACGAATGGCACAGTGGGTGGAAAGTTGCAATGGGTTGTTACGATTTAGAGAAGTTTTTAAAGCAATTGTTAAAGAAGCTTTAGAGAAGCTTCAGATAGATCAAAACATTGAACCTTCTTTAAAAACCTCATATCTTTTGGAGTCTGTAACTATCAGCAAATTTGTTATAAATTTAATTATTATTACTTCAACTTTATTCTCCTTCAATCTTCCTTTATGTACTATAATGCGGTCTATTTTTAGTAACAGCAGCTATTGTTCTTAATCATATTGAAAACGTGATGTTAGTTTTTAAAAGATTTTCGCTGAAACATCAAATGAAAATTTTTTTAAGAAGCACTTTGGAATTTGCAACAGAACTTTCTGTTTTCTGTTAATGTCAGAATCAATGCAAAAATAAAAAGACAAAGCAATAATAATAATAATAATAATAATAATAATAATAATAATAATAATAATAATAATAATAATAATAATAATAATAATAATAATAATAATAATAATAATAATAATAATAATAATACCTTTTCTTGATGATTTTTCGAACAAGGAGGGTAACAATAATAATCAAATAATAATAATAATAATAATAATAACAATAATAATAATAACAATAACAATAACAATAACAATAACAATAACAATAACAATAACAATAATAATAATAATAATAATAATAATAATAATAATAATAATAATAATAAATACCTTTTCTTGATGATTTTTCTAATCAAGGAGAGTAAGTTAATCAAGTTTACAAAACGGGAAAGAGGCTTCTAGTAAATACTGATTTAGCTTACATGGGGTTGATCGCTTTAATTGATATGAATAATTCCATAGACGGTCTAATTTCCAGTTTACATTTTTTGAGACAGATTTCAATAGCCTTCTCGGGATGGTAAGATGTGTAAGAATAAGGGAAGAAAGTTCAAGTTATGTACTACGAAATAGATTATAGTATAATGTATCTATAATAGTATTTAAAGATTATATAAATTATATAAATTCATTATCTATAGTATCACTAACAAATTGAAGATGTTAAACTACGCTTGTGTTGCAATCTCTCAAAGGTCTTCTTGATGTATACGAAAGAGTTTGAGTCAGAATATTCTTTTTCGAAAATACACAAGACCAAAGGAGAGTTTAATACAAAGTAACTTTCAGGCAACCTTGGTAATTTATTATTGAAGATTAATTGATAATTGAAATGTTGATCTCCAATATCTATCTAATTTCCTATTCCCCTCTTTCCTTTTCAACTCATCAGTTGATCTAGAATTATAATATCAGATTAATGAGTAGCTAAAGATACTATTTTTAAAAAACTTTCAAGAAACTACTTGTATGCAACATAATCAAAATACATTTCTTAGTAATTGTATTATTTACTCTCTAGATATGAGGCACGCTCTCGATGATTTTAAGTTTATTAATGTTAAATGATAGTATCAAACAGAGTCAATTCTATAGAATGATCGAAAGGATACAAACCATGTTTATTTCAATGCGCACTTCTGTTTTTTTGACGTCGGGTATAAAACTACATTTAAAACGTTAAAAACGCTGCGCTTTTATCAAACAAGACACCGCTATCGACTCAATATACAATACAGTTAACATATATAAAAATGTAACGCTTTATTGTTAAACTGGTATAAATTATTAACTGATAGAAAGTTTATATATATATATATAGGAATCGTAAAATCTGTTTGAATAAAGCAGATGAAGTCTAACTAACGTAGGATTATATTTTTAGATTTATATTATTGATACTCAGATATAAAAACAATATATATATAAGTTCTTATTTATCACGCGTGAACATATTTAATTTTTATAAATAAATATATATTATTTATAATAAATTTGTTTAAATATCATAGACAATTTATTATAATTTTATGGTAATTATAAATCAAAATTTTGTTCTGATTAATTATACATATATACTACTGATCACTGTGATACAAAGTTATGTGCAAGGTTATAAAAGGTAATATAAAAATAAGCACACATCTAACCACCCGAGGAAGCACAACACTGAGGCAAGTTAATATACTTGAAAAAGCCTATTAGGCACAACATGGCAAACTTTTGACGCCCGTGGTGCACGTGTTGCTGCTCGATTGACCTAAAACTTGGAATGGAATATTTAAGATGAAATGGACAAATTAGGGGTTTCCTTTATATAAATAAATAACTTCAAAAATATTTACGTCTAATATATTATAATATTATATATATATATATATATATATATATTATATATATATATATATATATATAATATTTATATATATAATGTGTATAGATATATTTATAAAAGACAAATCTGGAAAAGTATGGGTGAAGGATACAAAAATTTTGCACAGAGATTGGATCATTTGAGAAAGTTACTTTAGGAAACGTTTACTATATATATGTAGAACATATTACAATGTTTTAAAAAAAATTTTTTTTTTTTATATAATATTTAGTAGATGGAATAGTAGGTCACTTTTTAGATCGTGCAACATTTTTTAATGGTTTGCGAGTTTATATATATTTTTTTTAACTAATAGGACCCCAAGTTCGATTGAAGTGACAAATTTTTGATTCAGATTGGAACACTTGAGGAAATGAGGTTAAATTAAATCATTTGAGGAAATGTAGATTGGATTAGTTTAATAAATCGACATTAAATCACGTGAGCAATTAACATTAGGAAAATTGTTTAACTTAAGAAGTTGTATCATTGTGTTTTTAAGATTACTTCAGGCCTCTATTATTCTATATATATATATATATATATATATATATTATATATACTATTATATAATAATATATATATATTATATATATTATATATTATATATATAATATAGAATATGGAGGCCTGAAGTAAATCTTATAAACACAATGATTATTAATATATATTATAGAGACAGTCTTCTGATTGTGAAGGGCGTTAGATTTCGATCCGTGCTGGATCCTCTGTCCGACGCAGTGAATGGAAGACTAAAAAAAATTTTTAAATTTAAATCAATGAAAAGTGGAAAGTTTAAATCAATGAAATGGTAAGAAAATAAAATTAATTATGTATGTTTTGTTAGATTTTTTTGAAAAAGGTGTGGTGATCAAAATTTTGTTAAGTGTGGGATCTAAAGAGTATTGCCTTGTAGTTTGTTTTATAGTTGGGGAATTTTATGCTCAAAACACGTTTACATTTCACTCACACAACCATATCCTTAGTTTTGATGTCACCCTTCTTTTTCCTCTGTCCTGTCCTTTCACTATCTCTTTATTAGAAACGTTATTTCTCTGAAAACAATTACAACCTAGCTTATCCTTTCCTTTTGAAAAAACTAATAATACCTCATCTTGAACATAATTTCTTCCACTTCAACATCTTTACTACAAACAAACAATGGCTTAGATGGGCTCTCCTTTGTTTATATTTAGCAACTTATTTTGGAGCTGATTGATGCACTTTTTTATTCTTACCACCCTCTTCTCTCCACACTACCTGGTTCGCTATGTGATGACATTTTTGTCTCCATCCCTACACTGTACCCTATGATATCCTCTAATTTATAACTCCATACAACTAATATCAAATTCAACTAATGGAACTCTCTATTAAAAAAACTCTTTCTTGACCTTTTCTTTGGCACAATAAGCCGACCTTTTTATATATAATTTACCGTAACCTCTTTTATCCTCTTACACATCATTGGGTTTATGCCACACACCGACAAGGGAGAAGTTATCCCATCTTCCTTTTTCTTAGAGCTTTCCGTATTTGCTTCCCACCTCAAATAATTGAGTAATTGGATAGTTGGTAATGATTTTGTTTATTTTAGGAAGAAAATTAAAAATTTGATTTGCTATAAAAAGATTTACTTTTTTTTATTTTTGAGCTTCAAATTGATTATTTCAAATTATTTTATTTTAATTTTTTAGTTCTATTTCGACGTAAATATTTATTATTTTGTGCAAACATATATTGTTAATATATATATAATATATATTATATATTATTAATATATATATATATTTATAATATTATTATATTATATTATATATATATATATTATATTATATTATATATATATATATTATATATATATTATATATATATTATGGTCCGATTTTTTTTATGCTCACGTATTAATAGAGAAGGCAGGTCCTACGTAAAAAATTATTATTTGGAATCAGCCGAAAAATTCTAAGGATGGGATTTAACTTTTTTTTTTTTTTTTTGATTATTCATTGAATATTATTTTAAAAATTATTTCCCCCCTTTAAGGGGGCTCGCGCGACGGGGGACAGTTAAAGGTAATACAAAGTATTTTTGGAAGTAATTTGTTTTTTTTTTTAACTAAAGGAATACCTAGGGTAAACCGAAAGATGGAGGACTCGGTCTTCCGGTGGACGACGGGGGGACTTCGTCCCCCTCTGTCCCGCCGTCGAGCCCCTAAATGGGGTGAAATAATTTGTTTTTGTTTTTTAAATTTTCGACGAATAAAAAAAAAAAAAAAAAACTCCTCCTTAAATTTTTCCGCCCTCTGAATATATATATATATATATATATATATATATATATATATAATATATATATATATATATATATATATATATCTTATATATATTATATATATATATATATATATATATATATATAATATATATATATATATATATATATATATATATATATATATATATATATATATATATATATGACTTTTGTAGACCACATCCCTCAAAATAATTTAGTATTAGAATGTGTGGTAATGATTTTTTTATTTTAGGTAAAGAAAAATTAAAAATTTGATTTGCTATAAAAAGAACTTACTTTTTTCCAATTTTGAGCTTCAAATTGATTTATTTTCAAATTCATTTTTATCAAATATTAATGAGTTTTTTTGGTAAGTTATTTTATCTAGTTTTTGGTATAAAAATTAAATGTTATATATATAATATAGTATATATATTATAATTTATTATATATATATATATATTATATTATATATTAATATATATAATATAATATATATATATATCTATATATTAATAATATAATATTATATATATTATATATTCTTAAATAAATATAAATTCATGCATAATCTAGGTAATTTAAAATGGTTAAAATACTGGAATTTGGGCTGCATTTCATGCAGTAACTCAATTATATATTTGGGATCAGCGGAAAATTTATGGATGGATTTTAATTTTTTTTTTTTTTTTTTTTTTTTATGAAAATATTTTAATAAATGTTTTCACCATTTAGGGGGCTCGAGCCGACGGGGGACAGGGGGGGAACGTTTATACCCTTGGAGGGATGGTCCGGAGGACCCGGCACCAAAGAACCAACCGAGCGGGGGTTCGGAGACCACTCCCGACGGGGGCATTTTCCCCGTCGTCACGGGAGGCCGAGAGACCCCGACTCCTGGCAATCTTTGCGGTTTACCTATGGTATTCCTTTATATTAACAAAAAAAGAATAATTTTACTTCCAAAACACTTTGGTATTACTTTAACAGGAATACCATAGGTAAACGCAAAGATGCAGGAGTCGGGGTCTCTGGCTCCGGTGGACGAGGGGGAGACTAATCCCTCCGGGGATGGTCTCGGAACCCCGTCTTTGTCTTGTGGTGTCGCGGGGGTTCTCCGACCATCCCCTCCGGGTATGACCCCCCCTCTGTGTCCCGTCGGCTCGAGCCCCCTAAATGGGGGGAAATAATTTAAAAAAAAAAAAAGTTAATCCCATTTTAGAATTTTCCGCTGATTCATATTTAATTTGTTTTACTGTAGGAGCTGCCGGTCCTTAGTTACATACTGGGAGCATTAAAAATATCTGACATCTATATATATAATATATTATATATATATATATATATATATATATTATTATATGATATTATATATATATATATATAATTATTATATACTATATATTATATAGTGATATATATATATATATATATATATATATTATATAACTATATATTATTATATAAGATTGAATCAATAATAACAAGAGGAATGGAATAATG
>JABUQX010048037.1:0-16241 GCA_015478945.1 Trachelipus rathkii
GAGATTGCTGTTTTTTGTTAGCGAGAGTAGCAAATGTTGAAGCAGTTCCACGAGAAAAGAAAATAAATAGTTGTAAATATTAATACAGTCATATATAAATACATATAATTGATTATGTTTTATAGATTAAAAGTAAGAGAGGTCTTTAAGCTCTCTGGAATGCGCATTCGCCCGTATTGGTCTTGAGTATGGGGGATAGAATTCCTACTATAAGTGACATACGAGTATGTATATTATACGAGATATTGACATAATTAATGGAAAAATGAATAATTATGTAATTACTAAATAGTATTTATAATTAATTATAATAGTGATCGTATAATTAATAAGTCGTTTTTGTTAAGTTTCATAAGTTGGGGGGAAAGGGAGGTTAATGGGAAATCATGGCTTGCGGTCATGAAAAGTACTATGACAAAGTACGCACCCCTACCACGTTAAATGATCCTCTATGATTTTTTATAGCCAACATTAAGCATATACATCTATGTAAAGTTATATAATCACGATATAGATCGTGTATCTGCGGAATAATGACAGCGCGAGAGAGGTTGTAGGAGTCCACACTTTCTATGTAGACCGAGCTGTAAAATACCTAGAAAAGTGGTATCCCGGTTAATATGAAGCAGCCCAGTAGTGGTCGTTAGCAGAATTTGTTGAGTGGTAGACAGAGAAGGGTCGAGGTTCACCCAAATCGTCTACCCATTGCTGTACAAATGCAGGATAGAGTTCACTAGCCTAATCGAGCGAGACAAAGGCTGAATTTACGCCTCAATTTCGTGGTAAGACCACTCTATTACATCGTTATATACTTAGAAGGCACAGGACTCTTAATATCTAGAATAGACCAAAAAATGTTGAGGGGATAACTGCTCAATAATCAAGCACTTATACACACAACACCCCCACCAAACACTACGAACACTTAACACTATCTTTCAATTCAACAATCGAGCCACCAGCTAAGCGGGGATTAACTCACTGAGGCCCACTCAAATCACACAACACACATCTCGCCAGAAATTAGTCGTACAGATGCAGATGACATTGTATGCATCACATTACTGAACAGACCAGAAGTAACTCACTATAGTGACAACTTATATGGTTAATTCTCTTTCGAAAATAACGAAGTGTGAATCATTAGTCCATCAGATTTTGAAACAGGATGCATTCGCCTCAGGCTAATAAAGCTCTTAGTTGGTACATCGCTTGTTGCCTCGGTTTAATGGTATATCGAATCTACATAGGTTGTAGCAGTAGAATTGTGGGAGGCCTAGACCATTTATACTATTCTGCATGACCAATTTTAAGATACATCTAAACCAAAGAATTGCTTAGGCAAATTGGGGATTCTTGCAGTACAAATCTGGAGAATTTTTCTTCATATATTCAAGCAACCTCATATATTATGTATATCACAGATATTTATTAAGTGCGCAATAAAATGACATATATATTAATCAGGCGTTGCTATATATTATGGGTAATAAGTTATAAAGTAACTGATTGTCTAATATAAATTTTCCGTGAGTACAACACTTATTATTAAATTTAATTACACATTATTGTCGCAGAAGCAGTTATACACGTGGCTTGACGGTTAATCATTAGATGATCTAGGTTTTAATTTCCTGTCTAATAGACACTCATATTTTCAATCCAAAAATTAATATATGTATGGCCGTATAGAACTAAAAGTCTATGTGATATCTAGGACCCGGAGTTTATTAATGTGAGATATCTCTGGTTATTTGAGACTTCATGTATCTGTAGGGAGAAGCCTATTTAGGTTATTAGAGAGAGAGGGAGCTTGAGCCCGAAGTCTGAAACCACAAGAACAGAGGTGAGGTTTAAGGGAAATTCGAGCATCCCGATTATTCTTCCAGCCATAATACAGAGTGGTGTCAATATAATTCACTATTACATTCACAATGAGTCAAATAAATGAGACACTCAATGACACCTTTAAATATCCCACTGAAAACTAAATAAAATATGGCTTCTAACTACTAAGTCTAATATAAGCTATATACAAAGCAATCGCAGTTCTCAGATAATAGGTGTATTTATACGATTTTTTGGTGGATACAATTCAATACTAGGAGATAGTTTTAGAAATTAGCGAACCTGTCGACATCTCTACGGACAGGATGTTGGATGGATGGATGGCGAACCTTTATGAGAAACCATTAGTTCTCCATTACATTTGCAAAGTATTATGGTTTATTATTCTAGAGATTAACTTATAATTTAGGTCTATGGTTGCCGGGGTTTGTACCTTAGGGATTTTCCGATCCTTATCCATAATGATTCCCTGAACGGATATTAATAGGGATTACAAAGTCACATGTAGTCACAAAATAGAATGGAAAAGAGGAATTTCATAACCCAATTAATTCTGTTATAATATAACTTTAACCTAATACCAGATCAGCGCTAAGAAATGCTGATATATTTTTTGCGAGGTGATGAGAGTGAGATACTATAACGTACGTGACTAACATACATAAGTGAATTTTCGTATACAATCCTTTAGTACTGCGTCAGTCCCTAAAAGGGTGTTCTCAATCCTTTGCTCATTTGCCAGTGAGTTTCTAATAATCCATGCAAGTGGATAATAAGACAGGTTTATATCTTGGTCATCTTTGTAGATTTCCCTAATAATACTACATATGATTGGAGGGTAGGGTTCCTGAGCTGTGCAGTATGTAATTAACTTTATCAGTTTGTTGTTAAATAGGAGCTTCATAGAATATAGCGGTGTATTACAGCAGACTTTATTGTTACTAATACCATAATTATACATTAATGATTACGGAATAATTACTGCCAATACAAGCTCTAGCTAGAATTTTTATGACAGAGTTATAATTATATATACTCTAGTTTTATATAATAATCTAATCAACCCTACAATCGTTTTATTGAAGATTAATTCGGAGTGAAGAAGCCACACTGAGACGGCGTGTAATATTCTTAAATGTTATGTCATCTTTTCCACATCTAAAAGAATAAATTTAAGAGGTTATTGGTGGAAAGTTATCATCAGTCGAATACCATATAAGTTAACGAAAGTTATTGTATATTTAGCCTTGTAGTTTTTGTTTGTGACGATTACTTCGACGAAGATCTATAGCCGCAAGTCTGTCTCTTTTATAAACTACTAACTATCGTGTATAGGAGATTTATGGTGAAATCAGGTTATCTATTTATTATATGGTACTGTAAGAGCTATATTTTTTTTCTATATCATCTATGGCTATATTTTTAACATATACCTGGGTAGTCTTCGTACACTACTTGCTATTATTGTGGAACCAGGACCATATGGAGGTTTAATGTTCGAATATCTTCAGTCTAACCACCTCCGCGATAACAGAATCGTGGCATGCAAGCTTCTGCCTGAAGCTGTTGGTGATAACTTATGACTTGGATTGATGATGACAGTTCAAAATAGGCAATCAGACAATTTGATTGGAAGTAAAACCAAACAATGCCCTGTGTTGACAGGGGAAAAAATAGTGTTAGAATAGGGCTGTAAAGCCTGATTGAAAAAAGAGCCCCGGACCACTCCCAGTTCGGTATATATTATAACAGCCTATCCCTTAGAGTTATGGTTGTTTAAAGCAATCTGGACTACCAGAGGTGTGCAATTATCATATATAATTAAGCTTACATAATCATTGGGTGTAATACCGACACTCCAAGCACACAGAATAATATAAAATTATTCAATTTGCACCACGTAGACCTCTTATAAGATGTAACCGAAATCCTACAATAATAATGGGAAATTACGATAGAGGGAATATATCTGTGCAAGTTAATGTAATGTATAGATGAGTGTCGTATGGTCACAACGATTCTATGTAGGGGAGATTCCATATATGCTTGAATAACGGCATCCAAGGAAAGGAAGAAATGATTATTATATGAACATTAGATTTACTCACCACACAAATTATGCTGCACGTCCAATTAAAAAGAATAGCACTATTACCTAGACTATAAGAGAATAGTGACAGAACTGATCACTCCCCAAAGGGGTATATGGAGAAGAGGTTGTACAAGAGTCCCCACAGTAATTAACAAATCCGGAGAAGTGAGAGGGACGAGACGATTATAAAGAGGAAGGGTATAGGCGATGGAAGGTCAGTGCTATTACGTGAATAAAATCATATACTTGTGAGGCAAGTATGAGGTTGTCAGGGAGAGTCAGATGAATAATCATATACCAGTAAGTACAGGGTGGAACAGATCCGAAGTCTACGTGTTATGAAGTAAAGGACTTTGAATAATTAATTAGGAGAATCACAGACATATAATGAATAAGAGGGAGTACTGTAATCATCTGGCAATCTAACAATCCCATAATCATGTGAGAGATTCTACATTTATATATAGAGATCATATAATGCATAGTATTAAAGTGGTTATTTATTAATTACCTTGAGCGATAAGCCAGTGGATTCGTGGGCCAGATAACTTTTAATTGACTCAGGTTATCATACTTAGTAGAGAAAATCATAAACAAAATAGTATACAATTTTATTAAATATTGCATTTCATCAAGTTGTATGTTTAGCTTTTTTATGAAAGATATTAAAAAGTAGTTTTTCGAAATGATAAGAGAATAAAGTTAGAATAATTAATAAAATATAATTTAATTCATCATATAATTCATTATGCATGGAAGGTGAGTACATATAATGATTTCATAAATTTAGTTTATGACTATAATAATAAAATATTAATATTATAGGGGGATTTTTTATCCCTGAGTTACTTTAATCCTATTCAGTATTTTAACTTAAAAACAATTAGTAATTGTATTGGCATGCTAATGTGGCTAAGGTGAGCATCATCGGAGTCGGAATCTAATGGTCTTAAGAAGTGGAAATCAAAATCGGGAATACAATACCAAGTAAAGTATTATGGAAATTTGACCTGAGAACGAGGATGGAGCATTCTAAAATTATAATTATTCGTTCCTGTAGGCAGGATAGTGAATAGTTAGATAACATTAACGGATTAATCAAGATCAGATTTTTGGTTGTTTATCAACGATAATAAGTAGTTTGGGGCAGTTTTTTATTCATGTGAGTAGTTTGTAATGTGTGGGATGTGGTTAATTCACTGCCAAATGATTAAGCGTAGATATAAATTTGAGAATCTCAACTAAAATTTATATTATTTTTATTTATGTTTGCGCCTATTTATTTTTGGTGTTGGTCATCCAAAGATAGGAATATTATTTTCTCGTTTTTGTTCACCAAGAAAGTGAACTTCAATTTTTGTTTAAGAAGGGTGGAGGACTGGAGGTGTTGTCTTCGTACTATCGTAAAAATCAATTCCAGAAATAGTCCATAGTGGAGAGGAATGATAGGAAGTGAGATTCCAGATTGTAAAATAAATGAGTTAAAAAGAACGTGTGTTGCCACCATAAGAAAGTGGTTCCGTCTTCCTTTTTTTCGCAGAGGGTTGTGTTTGGAGGGTCTGCCATCACCTCATAGTTGGTATTCCGATCACTATGGAATTTTCCGTAGTGGGGTTGACAAAGTCTAATAAACCTTTTGGGCTATGTCGATGGGACGGAAGTCAACTGAGGGGACAACCTACTTGGTTGCTCTTATTATTTGAGGAGTCGGTCTTGGAAATCATATCCGAGTATAAAATGTGGAACTTGGTCTCCATCTGGGTTGATACTATATAGCCGCCAACGAGTCAATATATCGTACACATGCCTTTGGAGGGGTTTGTAGTGTTTTTTTATATTAAGATTAGCTATATTAATTTTTAAATATACTTATTAATTATATTTTCCCTTAATATATTTCTTAATATATATCAAAATTAAAAATCTCCCAAAGGTAGGTACCCAAATGACATGGGCTCAATACATGGTTATCTCAAATCGTTTATATAATTGTATATGGTTCATATTATACCCCTGTACTATATTAATTACAGGCCTCCTTATATATTATATAATACCATAAAAGATCCGATTCATGGAATTATATAATCAAAGAATGTATATCATATAATACAAAAATTGTAAGAAAACTAATTAATTATGACAGAGGCTCGAGTATTTAATCCATTAAAAGAATTGAAGATTTTGAACCATTGTAAGTTAATAATTGTTGAGTGAGTCGCGCTAATATGTTTTTTCGGGTAATTATACTATATTTAAATAAAATACTATTATAACTGTGCTGTCTGAATTTAGGTGAGTATATAAAATATATCTATAGTATAATTATATTATATATCTGATAACTATACACTAGTATCAAATGTTTAGAAACCACCAAAGGGTCAAAAAGATAAATACTTTCCATTACAAATCAAAACAGAAACCTGAAATCAAACCTTTAGTATACGAGCTATATATATATCATTATTATATACTACTTACTTATAACATATATAATTACTGGGTAAAAAAATATATATTTAAGAGAAAAGCTACTAACAAATAACAGCTCACTCATGTTCATCGCTTAAAATAAACAATACGTAGCATTATAATCAAAACTAAAAAATCACATAATCAACTAAATAAATTAGACAAAAAACATAGAGGACTGGATTAAAACTAATACCTATTCCTTTTTTCCGAATTAAAATATCCTTTTATACACTACTTAATCTAGCGTTTCACGTTTAAAGAGTTCCTTAAACGAAATATCACAAGGTATTCGAGAGAGAGCAATACGTTCTGACGTAAACGAACCATAAGAGAAAAGGGATAATATGTGTCGCTTCACATTCCAGTATCTACTGAGGAGCGTCCTGGTCAGGGTCATAATCTCTATTATGATGTCGGCGAGACGGAAGAGGAATGTGTGCTAAAACGCATTTATCTTCTATAACAACCTTGAGATTTGTTACTAAATATTCTTCTGCCCTGCACCTCAAACGTATTTGGATCTTGAAATTAAGTAACTAAAATAAATGAAGGCAGATATATCAAAGCCAATTTGACATTTGCCGGGCGATATTTTTAAGACAACTGCATGTACTAGTTTATAACTATATCTATACTATTTATATAACTAATCAATATATATATATACGTATAACTATACTATATTATACTATAATGATATATGTAATATAATTGATATATATATACTATCTATATATATATATAGATAATATATATATATTAATATATAAATATATATATAACCTATTCCAATATATATTTATGATAACATATCGCATGTATTTGTATCTATAACGGGAGAACATACGTGAACCTACATTAAGCTCTAAATTATATAAGAGTTTTATCTGTCCTAGTTTATATCACCGAATAAGTTTTAAAATATAAAAGGAAAACTTTAGGAACATAAAATTAATTATATTTAAAGTTTTAAAAAAAAGTCTGTTGTTGAATAATAATGTTGGTTGCACTTTTCAGGTTTGTTGCCCGACACGTTCATTCATTTAATGTTCAAAATAAAATGTGGTTAAAGCAGGAGCTCAAAGTTTCCAACCAAACTGTGGTTAAAGGTAAAAAGAAAAATGATATGTTTAAGTCGCCAACTAAACCATCTTTTACATATACACTTTAGAAATTTTTATTAGCGAAAAATTTTTATTTAACAATAAAAAAGAAAAAGATATGTATATATTTTCCCTTTTTATCAAATATTGTTGTTAAACTATACTTTTATCGGAAGAATGCCCGGTCCATCAAGTAAGTGTTTTTAACAGTTGTAAAAAAACATTCGTAAACAAAGAATATTCCTAACACTAACCTTATACTAACCTATACCTAACCTAATTACCTAACTACCACACCTAAAACCTAACCAGAAGGACCTCACTACCTAAACCTAAAACATAAAACTGCTATTACAAACTCAACCTATATCCTCCACTTTCTGCCTCCGGGGTAAAGGAATCTACTTAGGGTGGAGTCGATATTGAGGTTCTCTATCAATCACCGGGTGCGAAACTTTTATATACTTATCCTCTTACCCCATCACTAACCATTCCCCGTTCCGTTGTCTCGTTAAGTGTTCAACTGTGATTTCTTTAACCCTTATCTTATCTATATATATCTATTCTCAATATACTAATACTAAGGATACTATTAGCCCGATATTAGGTAAGGAAGGTGATTATAGCTTTACCCTTCGGTAGCTACTAGCCTATTCCAAGTACTAGGCTAGTTTATATACTATATTGTGGAACCAGAACCTAATCCTAAATCTCGGATCAAATAAATGAGTCTCAGTATATGGAGTATTACTACTAAGGCATGTACTATTAATTCGAACTATTATTGAGTATATATTTTCAAGTCAGAATACACATATACTATACTATATATACCTATATAAAAGTACCTATATATATATACCTATAGATATATATATATATGTTCTCGGCCCATATATATTATCTTATTAATATAGGTACTCTATTTACTCAATATTACTTGTACTATAATAAATCACATAGCAAGGCATCATATAGCTAATATATATATATATAGTAATTCTACTGATTTCGGAAACCTGTCCATTCTCCTTCTCTCTCTTTCTTGACTTACTACCCCTAAATGAGTATCGGAGCAATGGCTGACCCTGACAGGCACCACAACGAATGTAGTCGTATATATATAATACAATATCACCTTACTATATATAATATTATATAATCTAAATATGAGCCTATATATATATATATATATATACTATAAATCTAAGGTATAGTAATTATACTTAGTAGTTTAATAATATTGATATACACCATACGCATCATCATCAAACTAACTTTATTAGATAATATACTTGACAATACGGATTAATTAATGGTATGAAATCATAATAGCATTATCGAACCAACTATGCCAGCTAATAGAAGTTATCTAGTATATTCACTCATAATCCTATACCTAAATATATAATATCTAAACTGTTGAGATTCGTATTACTGAGCTTTCAAAATAAAACTGAATAAATAATGCTAAAAAATAAATATAAATAATATATTATCGCTTGAGAAAACATTTTATAATCGAAATTCTCCAGTCACCGTATAATCTATGAATTGTCTTAATTTAATATATTATAAACCAAAATACATATAAAACATTTATCTACTAATCACTATTCATATAATACTATATATATAGTATTATATAGCGCTATATACCTCAGCTTGTCTGGCTCATCTTATTCATCTGTTCATTTAGATATATTACAGGTTAGCTTTAATATTCCACAAGTGGCGTAATTTAGGGGGTGGAGCCTATCCAATATTTCACGGTTGAACCCCATGGCCTCACCCCGAAATTTTCTAGACACTTAAAAAAATTTAAATTTTAAGTATATTATAATAATGTATTTTTATATATAATATATACAAGCTCCTTATATACATTGTGGAAGTTAAATTAAATTTTATATAATAACGTCGCCGCTGTCAGGAACAAGTAAATCTTCGTAGGTCCATTATTCTACAATAGTTTTGCATTAAATTTGACGTAGAAAATGGAACAGAAAAAAAAATACATAGGGAAAACCAAATGAGAAGTGAAAGAAAATGTAATTGAAAAGTTTCGAGCGCATACACTGATATCTGAATCTGGCTGGAAATCAGTCAGATGTAGTTAAAAGTTACTTTTCAAAAGAATAATTACATCAATTCTCACAAAAATATATCAAACGACCTATCTAAAACCAACATTCCTAATCATGGGATGACCAGACCGCCTCAATCTTAGACTATAACTGGAATACTATCCATGATACCCAAGACTACCAATCCATACACCCATTTTAATAATACCTATGTTAATTTGGAGATGATTTTAATATCAGCATTTAGGATAACAAAGCTTGATAGGTTTTTCTTAGAAAAAATATTTCATTTGCAAATTATTCTGTTCAAGTACCGAACGGGTTGTAATGTGCCATTGAGAAGAGCTAACATTTGACTTTGAGTGTAAATTAAAACTATTTTATTACAAGGATAAGATCTCAACCCATATGAACGTGTATTTATAAACGGTATAAAGTCATGCAGATATATCGGGTGTTTAATAAGGAAGTTGGAAAATTTAGAACATCTCAAACTATTGTTAAACAAGGTCCTTCTAGCTACACCAAAAATAGGGCCGGACTAAAATAGATTAAGAACCCTTTAGTTATACACTTGTAATCGCAAAGTCACCTACAAAAAAATTTCCTCACCATAAATTATGTGGTAAATTGCTTGAGATGTAGTCATAATCCCAGTTTGCAATTTAAACGGGCTTATCTTACTCAATTTAAAGTGACAACAGTAAAGGATTGAAGGCGTTTATCAAGATTTAAACGAACTTTTCTGACTAGAGGACCTACTTGAGAATACTTATATTTTAAATTCCATGGCTTGATGAAATAGAATGAAATTCAACGACAGGGTAATTGGACGAGTGTGTACACATCCTTCTCAAGGGTCAACTATATTCGGAAATATCCTTGAAAGGGAAAAACTTGAAGATGTTATCATCGGATTATCCCTCGCCTTTACACTCGCGGGATGACAGCAAAAGGTGAGGTCAGATTTAAACGAAGAGTTTCACTGACATTAGGAGTCATATGTATATAGGCTAAGAAGGAGTGGGGAGGAGTTATTAGAACTTTGCATTAATAATACACATGGAAATGATCTTCATACCCATTTTTTCTTAAGAAAATAATCTATATAATTATATATTATATAGATCCCTATTTTATGTCTCCACATATTTTATCTATATATTATAGTATCTTTTATATTTATTATGGTAATGACAGGGTAAAGAAATGGGGTTCCTTTTCGTTCCAGAATAGCAATAGGTTTTTGGATATATATTTCTAAAGTATTAAATAAATATATATTAAATATTATAATATATAATAATTAACTTATCCTAGTAAGTAATAATTAATAGTATAAAATGAATTATGGAGAGTTAAAGTTTAATAAAAGATTTATATAAAAAATTATCTTATTTAAATTAATTAAATTTAATTAATAAAATTATAATAATATATAAGTTATATAAAATTATTAAAATAATTACAGTATTTGTATATATACATAATAAATAATATACTTGGATACAATTAACTAATTATATATAATATCTTGTGTTAAATATATAAATATATATTAAAAATTTAAATTATATAAGATATATATTTTAAAGTTTAAGGTCACCCACCTTACGGCTTATTGACATAGCTTCCAGCTTGGAAATTTACGACCTAAATCATGAGTAATAAAATTTAATAATAATAATACTTAATATTAATATTAATAATTTAAATTAATAATATAAATATTATAATAATAATAAATAGATTTGGTTTTAGAGTTAAGAGATTAAATAATTACAAAAAACAATACATTAATATATAATAATATTATATTATAATAATAATATTATTATATAAATAATATAACGAATATACTACATTAAAAAAATATTTCTTTAAACTCTTTTTTTCTATTTTTCGCTAAATAACTTTATTATAATATAATTATACATAATATTAATTATATAATTAATAATTAATATATAATTATTATATAAATATAGAATATAATATAATATTATAAAAATTAATATAATCAAGTTGATATATAATTAATAAATAATATATTATAATTTAAAAATGATATATATTAATTAATATCAAAAATGTGAATTTAAAATAATAATTAAATATAATTAAATATAATTAAATAATATAGATATTAAGAAATTAATATTCCAATCATATACTTAAATATATAAGAAAATTAATTTGCATGATTAAATATATTCCCTAGAGACATAACTTTATACATAATAAATAATATATAATTGAAATATAACTTTAAATATATTTTAATAAGTGAATATAATATAATTAAGTATTTATATAATTACTTATAAACATAATTATAATATTAGATAATATAATATAATATATAATAGAGTTTTAATTATATATTATAACATATAATTATAAATTAATATTAAATAATATATTAATCCTAAGATAATAAAATATTATATAATATAATAATTATTAAATTAAGTAAATAAATTAAACATATATTAATTAATAATATATATATTATATATATAATATATAATATCATTATATTTAATATACATTGAAATATCTATATTAACATAATATTATATAATAATATAATACCTTTCAGAAAGTAACTTTACCAATTAATTAGAAATTAAACTTAAATTAATTAATAATACTTATCCATAATTAATGAATAATCTAAAGTTATGAATATATACTAATAATTACATACACTTTCATCCTTATAACAATTAACTTTATTATCATTCAATACTACCATATATGAAGGTAAGGTTCAAAGCATAATGCAATATTTTCCATATATATTTGAGTCACCTAAATATACATATTTAATATTGTCCGCGAGAGGAAAGAAACAGTTTATGCGCGAGATAGTCTAATTTATATATAATAATTATATATAATTGAAAGTATAATAATATTAATATATATATTATAAATGTACAATATATATAAAAATATAACATCTCAATAATAATAAATTTTAGTATATATAAAAATTTAAACAAATAAATAAAGTCATTAGGATTAAGTAGGGAAATTGACAGGGGAGAAAGGGGACCAATATAATATATTAGTACGGACATGAGATATGAAATATTAATTATATATTTATGTACTATTTTATTCTTTATAACAATTAATGATAATTGACGAAACAGAACTTGTTACAAATGTAACGAAGCTTTAGCATTCACCTCTCTATATATGATACTAAAAATAAATTCGTACTAAAGAGGAAAATTATATTATATTTATATAGTAAGAAAGATATATATAATATTATATAATAATATATATATATAAATATTTATAATACCATCATAAATAATACCATATATTTCAGATTATGTAAATTATATTAAAGCAGAAAAAAGTTTTTTATAAAATTTGCATTATACTGTGATATTATTGTTATTATTTATGATTCAATATAAATATAATTTGTTGCTAAATTGTTAATAATACATTATTATTATTATTAAAATATTACATTAATTATTATTTCATTATTATATTTGTTTCCCAGTGGACCGTTATTCGTGATTTTTGGTTTTTGTAAATAAATGGTAGTGTTTTTGCGTCTTCAATAAAATAACATTGTTAATTTACTGAAATATAGACTCATTGAAAAGTTACACTACCAAAATATAATTATCAGGTTTGGTTTTTCTCAAGAATGCCATCCTTCCTGTAAACAAAAAAAATTTTTTAAACATCGTTTGGTCATCGCACTAGGGAGTCGATGTAGGCGTCGATTTTATCGCGACTTTCCTGAAGTTGAAAAGGAGGTTATGCTTGTAAGCTTGTTTACTTTCTTATGATGGGTTGAAAATATATTATCTACTAGATTTGAGCCTGTTGTTAATATATTATTATAAAAAAAAGTTTTCTCTTCTAAACGTAGGACTTTTTCCCCTATTCCCACAAACTAGAGCTAAAAAATACACCTGGTTTATTAATTGGTCTTGCTCTTTCACGATCCCAAACTTGTTTAACTGCGACCATATTTTCGAGGACCTTTGTTATTCCCGGCCTAGTTTTCTGTATATTTTATATTTTATGGTATCGTACAGTCCCTAATGGTGATCGGTACTTTGCCTGTATTCCTACGGTAGGTGTATACATAATATACACCCGTTGTTCATTTTTCTTGTGTATCATGAGAGACTCCTCACACTATTGATACATGAAATGACGGGGGTAAAGTTCTTGGAGTACTAGTGTATATCTGATACAGTTTTTTCCTCAGAGTACATTGTGAACAATGAGCCCAATTTAGGAAAGATTAACGCGCAGGCCAAAGGGGTTATTTAATAGAATATCCTAAATATGTGTATGTTTTACTCATTAGCTTAATTATTAGGAGATTGTTTAATAGTAATTTTTACAAAATTTACGAAGTATTGATCGTAAAAATTACTTGGAATATCTATAAACTTAATCAGTTACTCTACTACACTTACCATAAATTTGTACGTAAAGAAATTAGGGTTATTGCGTTTACTTCGCTGCACTGTGTGATAGAAAATAATGTATACATTTAATAAAAATAATAAGTAAAGAAATATTGTTAAGGTATGGCAAAAATCTGACTATGAATCCAGCACATACCTTGCGAATTCAAATACAATCTAGCCTATGGCGTGTTTTATAAAATTACACTGAAGTATGGGGAATACCTTTTAACTAGATATGAAATAAAAGGACAAAGTTCTTGCTTAAACTTGCTGGTAACAACTGATGTTTGAAAGCACCCCAAGCGTAAGTATTCTAATTTATTTATACATAGCTCTTTTGCATGACAATGAATAGCATATTCTAGTTATAAATCTGAGCAGTCTAACGCTTCTGAAACTGCTGATATCGGTCTCTTTGGTGCATCTCTCTCCGAGATATTATTTCTTCTCTCAATGGTTATTCTCTCCTCTCTCTCTCTCTCTATTATATCTAAAAGGATATTAGGAGCTTTATTGAGAGTATTAATTATAGATGAAGTTAGCATACAGGTTTATATCTAACACTTAACCCACTATAGATTATAAATATATATATATATGTTTAATCCCCAATTATCGCATACAAATGATAATAATATAATATAATATTATTGTAATATATATAATATATATATATATTTATATTAATATTAAATATATTTATATAAATATATATTAATATATATATATTAATATATATAAGTATTAATAGATAGAGATTGTATATATAAGATGAATGAGGAGAGAGAGAGAAGATGCAGACAGAGAGAGAGAGGAGCGAGAGAGAGAGAGTAATGAATGATACGTTATAGTATACATAAAATATAGTGAATCACTAGTTAGACTAAGTATTAGGATCAGTGTGATTTGAATATCATAATACTATGAGTAAGAAATAAGTAGGTATATCTTTTTAATGGCCCTATTGACATTTAATTTTTACAGGGCCGGAATAAAATAAAAACTTGTTGTTTCCCTCATAAGTATAAATTAAAACTAAATAAGTGTAAATTAAAACAATATGTACAAAAATAAAAAAGAGGAAACTCTCGTTAACTACTACTACACCTCCATCCCAGATTTCATAAGTAATTAATTTAAATTGTAGCTCTACAGATTAGCATTATACATTACAAAAACCAAGCCTTTCGCTATAACAGAGGACTTTCTTTCATTTGTGCCTGTTTATGACTTCAATAGTCAAGACTTAGCGAGAGTGGTACAGGTCGGGCTCGATTTAGCAAATCTGTGAGGGCAGGTCTATGATGGAGCATTGCCATGAGAGGCGAATTTATGTATCCAAGAAATTTTTAAAGAAATCCTTTCCCAAAAGCAATGGACACTCAATGTGTAAGTCATTGTTTAAATTTGTTCATCTTTGATACATTTAAAGTTCGATCTGGCTATATGAAATGCGATGGGTATAACATCAGAGACGTGCGCACATTTTCAGCCAGTGTAAAGAGCACCTCCGTTTTAGAGATAAAATTAAAGAATTGAAAGAAGATTGTGAGAATACGCGAATGAAATTCTCTGTAAAATAAAATGGTGTAATAGACATGAAACTGTGCTACTTTTTAAGGAAATTCTTATATCAATTGTAGCAGCTCTGAGGCATGTCAGTCAATTGTCAGGTGAACATTCAAAAAGAGCGGTATTTATTTTGAATAATATACTAACGTCATCATTCATTCCAGCTCGGGTTGTAACTTCAAAATATTTCGGATTGACCTACAATCTTTCAAAATCCTTCAAACTAAAAGCATCATTCTATGTAATGCAATTGAACAAGTAAACTGTACAAGAAAATCTATTCATCAATTAAGAGAAAATGCTGATTCTGAGTTTCACGAAATGTTCGAAATCTCCACTGGAACTGACAGATCATATAAATATCGAAATAACAGTACCAAGAACAGTCGGTCTAAAGAGGCATCAACTCAACCCATCTTCTACAGGCCCGGAGCCGTACTATCGACTAACAGTTTTTATACCATGTTTAGACGATATGATTTCTTCCTTAAATGAAAGGTTTTTAACACACCAGTACACCGTGTCATCTCTTTAGCACGTTATTTCAACCAATTTAGACGCACCATTTTACCAAATTCAATCGGCATTCGAATTCAACAGA
>JABUQX010048038.1:0-5000 GCA_015478945.1 Trachelipus rathkii
CCAATAGTATCAGTAATATCATATTTAACTAAGGTTAGAAAGTGAATCGTCTTTCTCTCTCAACACTATATTGGATAAGGATACCATGTTTCTATTCACATTCATAAATTTATTAGACATAATGATATTTATATATTAGAGATACTGGTAACCTAAATAGCTAAATGGCTACCATATAGTATATTTAACTTCCTTTCACTGACTTTGGTGATTTATTATAATTATTGATTTAATATTTACTACAAAATAATAATCTGTTGTGATCTCCATTAACAGTATCGATACAGGTGGTACTCTGCACTTAAATATATAAATAAAAATATAACAATATTATATTATATGTATATATATTATTAAGTATATAAATATATATATGATTCCAAGTATGTATTGCTTCGTTATGAACGTATAACTACTTACCACGACAAGTGAATACTACTTAAACTTATATAATACTTACTTATAACTACTTGCTACTACTATTATACTATACTAACTATCATATTAGATACTAAATACATTACGGCTATCTAACTTAACATACTACTATTGTATACTTAACTGTTACTTACTTACTTATACTACTGACAAGTGTTTCACTATACAAGCTACTAACTATGCTACTTATATATATATCACCTTTATAACTCGAACTTCAACTGCATTCTTATATATCGTAATATTGATACTGCTTATTGCTAAAAGTATTAACTACTATACTACTACTACTATGCTACTAACTACCTATACTTAATCAATAACTACAACTATTAACTATTTCTATACTAGACTACTAGAATTATATAGATATATAGTATATATATATATATATATATATATAATATATAGAATATATATATTATATATATATCATATTATATATATATTAATATAATAATATAAATATTAATATAATTATATTAATATATATTAAATATATATATATATGATATATATATACTAATATTTATATATATATATATATAATATATATATATATTAATTATATATATAATATATATATATATAATATATATATATTATATATATATATAATATAATTATATTATATATATATATATTATAACCTATATATTATAGTAATATGTACACATATTATATTATAACTATATATATATGATATATATTATTATACATATATAATTTAAATTATATATGTATAATATAATATAATATATAATATAATATATATATATTATATATATATATATTATATATATAATATATATATATTATATTATATAATATATAACTATTATATATATATATATATAATATATATATTATATATATATATATATTATACTATATATTATAATATATATATATTATAATAGTTTATAAATGTATATAGTTTTTAAAACTTATAAGCACATTTAATAAATTTATAACGAATAAGGATATATATAATCAAATCTATTAGATCGTGTTGTGCGATGCGATGCATTGATCATGTTCCTAAACGAGTATATTAAATAAACCAACTTTATCTGATCTTAACTTAATTAATGTATTGCAATTTTAAAGCGATTTATCAAAGTGTTATTTTTTGTTAGTGGTGTCCATTTGGATCTACTGACCTACACCACTTTACTATCCTTAAGACTTAGTTTACCAACATGATTAGTTAGAGCTATTACGTAATAAACTAGTGTAACTATATAACTACTGTCACTATTCTCATATATTAATATAATACTATTAAGTTAATATATCCATAGAGTTATCATGTATTAGACTATTCAATCATATACTCAACCAGCTATCCACAGTCAACTCAACTGTTACATATACAAAAAAACAAATAATAACTACATATTTTGCTACTCACTTTTGATCCATGAAAGTTATCTACCCTATACTAACTTTATATTCATAATATGCTCACATAGTACTATTCTACATAATTAAAAATCATACTATTTTTATCTTATCTTATTTCAAACTACACATACATAAAAAATATTAGGATCTACGGCCTGAGGTAAGAAAGAGTCAGGAGACCTAGTGGTCTCTACTAGAGGCCGGAGCCGGAAACGCCGTCCAGACCGAGATCCCGATGCAATCCCTAAAATAATATTGGAATAAAAATAAAATCTTTCCATAATTTTAAACGATTATGAGTATTTGATGCATGTCTTATTATAGCTCAGATATGAGATTATAATTATAGAGCTGATGAAGTCATCCAAGTTATCACATAGACTCATTATCGTTGTAATCTTGTATTAACTAGTGACCTATATATTATCCACTACGTACCCCCTTCTTATATTAAAGACATTATGGGTTATAGGAACTCAAATACGTCTTGGTCACTTATATCTTAACTCGTGTAAATATATTATATATATTATGATATATTATTATATCAGATACCCACATATGAAGCCACTATCACGCTAATTACCTATATCCTTTCCATTCACGAACTGAGTGAGATAAAAGCTATATACTAACAATACTATCTATATCATATACTGGAATTCGTGGGTTCATTATATCACACTAACGGTGGTACAACAATCGGTAATACAGACAATAAGATGAACTACTACTCGTCTTTTCTACGATCGTTTACTGTGGCAGTACTGTAGAGGTCTTATACTACATTAGCAGGGTTTTCCATTCGCTTCCCTATGTCTAAGTTATTCCTTATATACCCTGAGACTTCTCCTACCCTGATTCCATATAAGATAACCTCACAGTTTATAAATGGTGTCAAAATATGTCAGTCGTTGAGCTATATACGCATTATGAGTTGAGTATTGTCAGTCACTTAGATCATTAAGTAACTACAGCCGCATTGAATTTATTTCGGTATTGTTCGATTACACTATATATTTACTGATTTAAGTATAGAGCCTGACATAGCGAGCTTTGAGGCCATACTATCTTATATATTGGATATTATATATAAGCAACTAGAGTTACCGCTGTAGGTATATTCTGCATCGAGTTCATTATACTATCCTCACATATTTATGATCTATAAGCGAATGAGGGGGTATCTTTATAGGGAACATATAACGTGCTACTACTCCTACTCTGGTTTTGTATCGATGAACTTTGGGTCCGAGCGCGCCACATATCGAGAATTCTTCTTCCAGAATTAAGCCAAAAATATAATGCACACCAGGCGACTACGAGCTGACTTACCCAACCTACTATTCTCTTGAATTAATATATAGTCGATTTATTATCAACACATATCATTTAATTTGATGCTACTCCATTGAGTGTTACTATATTATTATATATTATCTAATGTGGTATATTCATAGTTCAATAAATCCATAACATTATTTCACTATATAAGTTATCTTATTATTGTATTTATTTCATTTTTATTACTAATTCGATATATCTTCGCATGAAAGATCCACCAGTTAGGTTACCTAATATAAACCAACATACAAATACACGAGATCAGACGGCATCCATCAACATACGTACATGACCATAGACTTTACTATAGCCGTTGACCAGATATACACTAATACACACTCTAACCTCCAGCTATGCAACTAACATGAGCACTATACATGGTAAATATGCACAACAACAATCTATACAGAATGGCATGATAAAACGAGACACTATACAGAAACATCACAAGAACTATACCAATAAAAGCAAAACGAGAGTACTAACAACAATAAAACAACAACAACAACACGACTTACCTTACAATCAACAAGCTGTTGAACTATCTAAGCAACACACAACAACGAATAACAACATATCACGAATATAAACGGTAAATGCAAGTGCCAGACTTCAATCCTCATGTCGCAATTAATGAGCCATATAAATAAGTATGGGCAAGGCAAGTCTAACCGAGAGTTTAACACTCTGCCGACGAGACAATGGAATAGCGGCTAAATTCTTAATCGTTACTCACTGACTCTATTGTATACTACTTACTTACTACATTACTTACGAGTATCGACTGAGCCGGCTACTACTACAACTACATACTCGACGTCTAACTTCCAACGGTTCTAAGCGTGAAAACTACTACTGACTAGTACCTGAGCATTCATTTCTTGTATATGAGTATCAGAGAGCAGCCACTGCTCACCGTTCTCGGGATGAAGAACAGTATCATGGTCATAACGTCAACATCCCCTCTCTCTCGCACATCACTGCTCACCGCAGAGTACTCTACGAGAGCGAATTTATGAGACAATCCCACTGATCGATCTCGTACTGTTTGAACTTTGATTACCTATTCTCTCGACTGTATCAATGAGAGGGACCTAGCTAAAATGATGTATTAGAGCATCGACTGTCTACTTTCGACCGATCATCTCAAATATCTACATCTTCCTACGTCGCCTGAATATTTGTCAAGATGCGAGAGAATACGCAATTATTAATAATCTAAGTCAGTATAGAGATCCAACTTTCCACCAATAGAGAGTTTTCATACTATCCTTAGCTGAGATTTTAGAGCGTCCCTAAGTTTAATATCGATAATCCTCACCTCTACTAGTATTGATTATATATATCGAGAGTTTAAAAGTGCTTATGCTTAGGTAGTATAAAGTTTGTGTATTTCGGTATGGGAGGGATATTATTATAAATACTGACAAGGTTGACCCAGTATGAGAGTATGACACTTTAAAATAAATGACTATACACTAAGTACCGAGCATTATATACATATAGAGGCTGTAGCTATATAATTCCAATCTATTATGAAATATATAGGTACTTCCATTCGAGTCCAGTACACCTCGTTGAATGGATGCTTTTTAAATTAATAGAGGATCAATTGGTTGAGGTCTGACTTGTATAGTACCGTATCGCCGTCGAGCGAGCTTAGATTATACTACTACTGGTGACTTATGCTACAATATGCGCTTAAGTCGAAACGATCCAGTTCCATGACTTCTTATACTACTCGACTCGAGCTACTGACCATTCCATCACTGCGAGTATAACTGCTTTACGTTCACTACTTTGTGAGTTCT
>JABUQX010048038.1:22500-34061 GCA_015478945.1 Trachelipus rathkii
ATGTATCTGAAATTTATTGTAATGTGAATAATTGTTATTAAAGCGCATATAACGTTTATAGACTTTTTTAGAAATAGGTTATAATATTGTTTGTTATATTGTAAACAGGTTTCATAACTTAATGAAAATTTGGTAATTAATATAAAACAAATAGTTGAAATTTCTATGTAGATAATAAGAAAACGTCAAATTTAAACCATATGTATGTACTCGTTTATGAAACAAATAATACATTTCTACTGGTTGTCTGCTTTGGAAATTGAGGCATTCAAAGTGAAACCTTAATTGTTATTTTTCGAAATAAGTAGTCTGGACTTATGAACCTGAGGTTATAAAATAGAAACTCAGTTTTATAAGATGTTAAACAAATAATTTCAGATATGTGTTTGAAAATGTATTAAAATCGGTAATATTTGAAGAGTTACTCATTTGGTAATAGTGATAAGATTTTATAGAAAAGAGGCGTATAATTTTAGAATAGATAAATTTTTATAGTTATAAATCGTTTTTCAGCTCAATCTAAGGAATGTAGTTTGGTATATATGACTTAACAAATTAAAAAAATTTGTTGTATAGATCATTAAAACGTTAATTTTAGGGGGGTACACCTAAAACTATTAAATAAAATCAAATCTCATCATTTTCTGGCTTTTTTGATCAGTTAAAGGATAACAGTTTTCAGAAGTCAGAAAGATCTAAGTCAGATTCGAACCTTAACGATACCTCTCAGTCATAATAACTCAATTTTATAAAGATTTAACCAAATATTATGCATAAAGTGGTGATAATTTAAGTACAAGAATCTGGACACATTTAAAAAGTTTTCTAAAATTTTTAATACTTTATAAATTTAATCATCCTAGAGTAAGAATATCGGATGTCTTCGACAAAATTTTATTAAAACACGTTTGCACATCTAATTTATTTTTTATAAGATGCAGACAAAAGAATTCTTGAAATTTCTCAATTTAAAGTTATAAAATTGGTAAGCAGCGGTATATACCTAAAGACTTATTAATAATCATTTTTCTTCTTTTAATAAAAGATAGCATTTTAAAGCGACGGAACTCATAACTTTTTGAAAATTCCTGGATGAAATTTCGGTGAAAAAGCTAATTCCAAGAATTTACAAATATTTCAATTGTGAAGTGTCCAATGAAATATGGTTGCCTTGAAGCATTTCGATTCATATATAAATTTAGTTATAATTGTTGAAAATTTAAGAAAAAGCGTGATAATTTGTTAGAATTTAAAATTATATTTTATTTTTTTATTAAAAGCAGGTTTTTCACTAATCATAATGAAATATTTGGGTATAGTAATATAATCGGAGTTAGCTTGGCGTTACTAAACGCTACTTTAATGACACTTTTAAAACGATTAATAATATTCTCTTTTTCTGCTTTTTGAATAAATTTATGCATTTCAATTAAAATATATTCCCAGAAAGGATATAATTTTCAAAAAATTAGCTGAAATCGTTAAACTCAAATTTTAAAAAGATTAACAAAAATATTGTTCAAATGTTGAATTCTAGTGAAAAATCGTGGAGGTATCTATTTTAAGAGTATCTAATATTTGTATTAGTGAAAAATAATTTATAAAGTAAAAAATAGAGCGTATTAAAATTTAGAAGTTAATAATTTTTTATTAAAACAGGTTTTTCAAAAACAATGAAATTAATTGGTTATATTATATATATATATATAAATTGCAGCACTGGCAATAAAAATACAGTCTTTAACATAAATTGAAAAATTTTCATTAAAAAATATCGTTCACAATATTTACTCCAATGCTACCAAAAAAGTAAAGAGCTACTTATTTCACTTTTCTTTGCTGTTGCTGTGATAAGGACAGATCCACATTGGTAAAAGCCGCAACATGTTGATTACTCATAGCTTCCATCAGTGGACCACTCTGGAAATATACAGTAGCCGAGTGTGCTCTTACTAAGATGGTCGAATTCACATAGGAGGATGAATTTATAACTACCTTAAATATTAAATTTGTTTAATTTAGCCTATATGAGTATATACAAATCGTACTTTTAAAAGTTCTAATTTGTAATGTGATTTGGATTAATACAAAAAATAGCGGTTAAAATTTTAAGGATTTTCAAATTAGGTAATTAATGTACTCTCAGATAGTCCTACACTAAAAAAAAAAAAAATAAATATAGTGGTAACTTCCATTTAATTGGAGTTTCATTAAAGGGTAAATTTGGACCCCACCTAAAACTATTAATTATAATTCCACCACTTTGTCTGGGCTTTTTAAAAAATAGCATTTTCAAAAGTGGAAACACATTTTTTTACAAATGCTGAAAAATACCCGTTAAAAAACGGTTCGCGATTTTTTAAATTGTATCTTTTATTATTAAAAATATTTTATTTCCAGACATGCTAGAATCGGCGAGTTTAATAAGGTGTATTAAACTTCGTTATACATGTTTAAAAGGATGCGAGTTTTAAAGATCTTAGTAACAGGGTGAAAATTTTAAGCAAAAGCTCGTTATATCATAACGGTCAAATAGATGAAAGAACATTTATTGAATGTAAAGAGCACATCAGGGTGTTAATCATAAACCAATGTGTTTCCAACTTAATAATTATTTTATGGTTGTATAGACAAAAAATATTGATTGGTATATTACAAAATCAAATTTAGTAGCAACATAAGACAACAATTTATTACATAATCATTTCTTCGGGTAATTCACAAGAGCTATGCTCGAGCGATTGTGGCATACTATTCCATTGAACCTTAGTTTTTATTTTTTCAATCCTAGGACAATAATCCGCGAGAGGTTTATAACTTTATAGCAATTTTTATAGGTTAATTTAATACTATAAGTTATATTTTTCTGTTGGATGGTGCTATGGATAGGAACCTGTGTTAATATAGCTTTTTAGAGTTTTCTAAATTTGTAAATGTGATGGAAATATTTCTTTAATATGGTGTATAATAACGTGATGACTTTTATGGGTTTATATTATAACTTATTCTTTATTTATACAACAGGTTGGTTTTTTCAACAACTATATTTTTACAGGATAAATAGTCTAACCCCAAGATTTCTATTAGTATAAACATAAATTATCACAAATTTATTTAGGATAGAGGAAATTTTTAGGAAAAGATAATGGCCGGTTTAATTTTTCAGCGCTAAATAGGTTTAAATAATTTTTTTCATTATATTGAATAAGCAGGTTTTGTACTCACTCTACTTATAATTTGCGAATTTAAAACGCAAACATTTGAGTTATAAAAATTCCAAATAACAAATATATATTTGGACATTTATTCAGTTTAAAAACGTTATGATAAGTTTTTAACACATACTATTAAAAAGACTTAATTTAAATTGGACAATTAACTCCTCGATTGGTGCTTTCTGGGCTTTTGTCGCGGATAATAAGCATTAATTCATTTGGAAGAAAAACACATCTATTATTTCTTCCAGATAATACCGCTCTTGTAGGATAAGTTATATCCGTTATAATAATTCTTCTCGATATAGGAACTTAACCACACGACATACCATAATTCCAAAGAACTTGTCTATGAGACAGAGACTATTGTGGATTTGGCGAACACAACATCAAGTTTAAACTTTTCTAGAGGGATTCGTAATTTTGGTATAACATGTGATAATCTGTAGGCAGCCGGTACTTTGCATTACATTTTTTTAAATTAAACTAGGTTTTCCACTAGAGTCAAGCAATAATTGTTGTATAATTAGTAACACCACAAAGACAAATTGACGTCAATTATATTTCCATTATGAAAATAACAACGACAAGACTGCGATGGGGTCAAAAAGGTATGTACACTCACGCATTTCATAGAAACCCTAATTAGTGTACAATATTCAAAGTCTTTTCCAGTGGTGGCGATGTATGACTCATTCACTAAACAAACATTTTGGTTTTCCAATGCTTCGAACTAACCGTTAAAACACGCTGCTCGACATTTTATCAGACAAATTACCAATTATTTTCAAACTGGGTTAATTAAGAATGTTACTGACCGGTGTTATTATGTTTCAGAAAGATTGTTGAAATATTAGTAAATTTTGTTTTCATGTTCATGATATTAGTCAATTTAATTTAGTATTTATAAAAAGTTTTAAGAGATCTTTATCTGTGATATATCTCTGTCTCTGATTTTGAGAGCCACATTCATAGTTTAACAGCATTTGGGATAAATATTTCATTAATAAGACCACGCGTTTAATATTCTAAGAATCTCGAGCGCTATTAAAAAATCCACATTTAAATTAAAATATCCACTTTTGTCTCACGGCCCCTTTTTGGGGAAATAGGCATTCTCCATGGGGAACAACACATTATTTTATTCAATACAGTACTCGAGGACATTGAGGACTATAGGGAATCAACATCTACAGAAGTAGATCGACCTCGTACAAAATGGTTGAATAAATTTAGGAAAATATTCATTCTTTTTTACATATTAATTATTTAGAGATAAATGTGAAAAATTTGTTACGGATTGCCTTTGTAGTTATATTTATAGAAAGTTATAAATTATTTATATATTATAAAACATAAGGTTCTAACAACTAATGAAATATTTGTGAGATATATACAAGAAACCTAAATATTGAATATAATTTTCCTTAAAAAAACGTTATATATTTAGAACACCTAACTAATTAATAAATTTATACAACGTTTATTTGGAAATTCTTTTTAGAAAAATAAAGGTAAATCTCAATGAAAACTACTTACTTTCTCCCATTGCTTGCAACAACCAACCAATACGAGTTAAAAAAAAAATACATTCAAGATTTCACATATCTATAGATAAAATATATATTCAATGTAAGCCTTTTAAGGAAAAATCGTATTTTAAGAGTTCTATATTTGTAGTATACATAGATAAATTTATAAAGAAAAAAGAGTTTAATTTTAGAAGTTAAATTTTTTTATTAAAAGAAACGGTTTCTGTAAAATAATACGAAAGTATTTGCTTCCATTGTGAGGAGTAATTTAGAATTTCATTTTACATAATTTCAATTTAACATAGTTCAAATTTAAAAACGATAAATAAATTCTATTTAAATTTCTGCTTATTAGAAACTTGATTCTTTTTTTCATCCCTACATACACACACTTATTAATATTTTACAAAAAAATACTGAAATATATCCATTGTTAAAAAACTAACTAATTAAGAATGTCAGAAAAAAATAATTTCAAATGGTTTATATATTCTAGAAAATGTTCGTATCTCTTTAAAGAAGTCCTCTAAATTTCTTGTGATATGTTATCAGTAAGTTTATAAGATAAAAGCTCGTTCATGTTTAGCATAGTTATATTTATATTAACATTAACATTAACCACATGTTGATTTCAAAAATATTGTTTTGTATTCAAAACTGAATTCTTTGGTGGTGGTAAAGAAACAACTGGTTATTGGAAATTTTCTTTTAAAAGAACCGTTTAAATTTTGTTAAGACTACCTAGAACCTAATCTAATATACACAACAATTACATACGTTATTTCTGCTTTTGGGATGAGCAAAGTTTACAAACTATGCATAACCATTATGCAGATTTCCTATTCCAAATAATGGCAGAAAAATATACACGTGTAAAACACCACCACTTTCTTTTAACGGTTAAGCACTCAATTACGAAATACTCAAAAGTTTTCTAACCTATTATATCAGTAAATTATAGATAAGTTCATAAATATTTCTGTAATGTGGAAAATTTAGAAAAGGCGTAATTTTTTTTGAGTAAAGAAGTTAAAAAAAATTTTTATTAGATTGATAAATAAACATGGTTGATACACAACTAAAATAGAATTTTTAATTATTAAAAGGTACAAACACGCAAAAAATTAAATAAAACACAAATAATGAAAAATATTTCATAATAATAAGATTAAATTATTTAAGTCTGACACTAAAATTAACATAAAAAAATAGACTGTTCAACCTGTTTTCTGGCTTTTTGGAAGAGTAGCCATTTTCATGACCATTAAATTTCACAATCTGAGATAACCGGTTAAAACTCAAGAATTTAAAAGATTTACCAAAAAATAATTTCAAAAATTTAAAAATTTTGTAGGAAAAATCGTAAACTTTTAAGTTCCTAAATTTTCTTATCAAAACCAAACTCACTTTCAGATATTAGAAAGTTAAAGATTTTTTAAAGAGATTATTATTTTTGATACTCTAAGGAAATAATTGGATAGTAGTAAAAAGCAATATGAAATTTGATGTAATTTTATAATGAATCGAACACACAATAAAACTATTAATAAAAATACATTTTTATGTATTTTGAAATAGAAATTCAAAAAAAGGACAATATTTTTCATAAAAATAAAAAAAAAATATTTTCAAAAAGGGAAAAGAAAATATTGAACAGGGAAGTTATTTTGAAAAATTAAAAAAAATCGTACTTTTAAGGTTCTAAATCTTGTACGTGTGAAATTTAAGGCAAAAGCCGTAATTTTAGGAAGTTAAACATTTGGTTATTAAAAAACAGGTTTTCAAAACTAATGAATATTTGGTTATAAAAAACAAATATTTTGAAAATTTCATTGAAAACGTTCATTTAAGACACCTAAAAACAATTAATAAATTCTCTTTTCTGCTTTTGAAATTGCATTTCAATTGAAACCGTTATTTTTTCAAATGCTGAAAAAATACCGTTAAAAACTCAGTTTAAAGATTGAGGCAATAATTGTCAAAATGTTGAAATTTATTAAAAATTCGTTGTGATAAAAATTTAATTCTTTTGTAATTGTCAAAATTTATAGAAAAAAGAGCGTAATTTTAGAAGATACATTTTTTTACTAAAACAGGTTTTCACAACTAATAAAATATTTGGTATATAAAAAACAAATTTTGAATATTTCCATTAAAAAATTTTTCATTTTAAAACTATTTTTACATCCAAAACATAAGGGAATTTTCAGCTTTTTGAAATTAAGCATTTCAATGAAGACACATTCATTTTTCAAATGCTGAAATACCGTAAAACTCAATTTTAAGATTTACCAAAATAATTTCAAAATGTTGAAATTATGGAAATACGTACATTTGAGATTTATGGAATTACGAAATCCTCGAAAGTACAAGTCAAAGCGGTAATTTTATTCGAGTTTAAAATTTTTTAATTAAAACAGGCTTTCACTTTTAACAACTAATGAAATTTGGTATACATAAAAACAAATATTGAAATTTTCATTAAAACTAAAACGTTCATTTTAGAGCACCTTAAAACGATTAATAAAGTTTCTCTTCTTCTGCTTTTTGAAATTGCACTTTTAAATGAAACACATTATTTTTTCAAATGGTAAAAAGAAAATTTCAAGTTTAAAATAACGATTACAAAATATTCTTCTGTATTATATTCTATAATATTAGTATACCTTTACACTCTACAATTTGTAATGTGAAAATTCTAAGAAAATAGCGTAATTTTAGAAGTTAAATTTTTTTATTAAAACAGTTTTCAAAACTAATGAAAAAATTCTTGGTATATAAAAACAAATATTGAAATTTCATTAAGAAATCGTTAATTTTAGAACACCTAAACCTACTACATTAATTCATCGTGTTCTGCTTTTTGAAATAGCATTTCATGAACACATTATATTTTTGAAATGCCGAAATTACCGTTAAAAAAACTCATTTTTAAGAATGTACCAAATAATGTTCAAATGTTGAACATTTAGGAAAAATCGTGAACTTTAAGAGTTCTAAATTTGGTAATGTGAAAATTTAAAGAAAAAGCCCTTAAATTTTAGAATTTAAATTTTTCTTATTAAAACAGGTTTTCACACTAATGAATATATTTGTTATATTGTGGGGTGTTAAACAAAATATTGAAATGTCATTAAAACGTTAATTTTAGACACCTTAATAATAATTTAAATAAATTTCACGTTTCTGCTTTTTGAAGAATAGCTTTCAATGGAACACATTATTTTTACAAATGCTGAAAATAGCGTTAAATAACCTCAATTTTATAGATTTAACCAAAATATTTTCAAATGTTGAAATTCTAGAAAAATATCGTACTTTTAAGAGTGTTAAATTTGATGTGAAAATTTAGCAAAAGCGTAATTTGAAGAGTTAAAATTTCAATACAATATTTGTTTTTCATAACTAATTAAAATATTTGGGTATAAGCTAAACAAATATTGAAATTTATTTAAAAACCGTCAATTTAAAGAAGCTATAAACAAATTTAATAAAGTTCTCTGTTTCTGCTTTTTTGTAAAATTGCATTTCAATGAAACTTAAGCTACTGAATGCACAAAATATAGTTAGTAAAGTTAGTTAAAGGGTTGAAGATAATTTCTAAATTGTTCTGATTATTTAAAAATATCGTACTTTTTAGAGTTTCTAATTCGTGTACATGTGAAAAACTTAGAGAGAAAGCGACATTTAGAAATAAAATTTTTTTATTAAAAACAGGCTTTCACAACTAATATTTGCTATTAATATTATCAAAATATGTGAAATTTCTTACATTAGGAAAATCGTAAACATCACAATAATATTAAAAAATAAACTTTTTTCTGCTTTTTGAAATAGCATCTTTCATGTGAAATAAATCTATTTTTTCAAATTGCTGGAATAATACGGTTAAATAACGCGAATTTTAAGAATTTACCAAATAATTTCAAAATTTGAATGTTTTGAAAAATCGGTACTTTTAAGAGTTCTAAAAATTTGTAATGTGAAAATTTAAGAAAAAGCGTAATTTTAGAAGTTAAAATTTTTTATTAAAACAGGTTTTCACAACTAATGAAATATTTGGTATATAAAAACAAATATTGAAATTTCATTAAAAAACGTCAATTTAAGACACCTAAAACTATTAATAAATTCGCTTTTCTGCTTTGGAATAGCAATTTCGAATGAAACACAATTAATTTTTGTCAATAAATGCTGAAAATATCCGTTAAAGAACTCAAATTTTCTTAAGATTTTTACGCAAATATTTCAAATGTTGAAACTTTTAGGAAAAAATCGACTTTTTAAAGAGTTTCTAAGTTGTAATGTCAAGAATTTATGAATAAATGTCATTTTAGAACTGTAATATTTTATTCATTAAACAGGTTTTCAGCATACTTAATGAAGAATCGGTTGGCTCAAATTGTAAAATATGAATTCTTAAAAAACGTCAATTTAAGACACCTAAAACTATTAATAAATTCTCTTTTCTGCTTTTTGAAATTGCATTTCAATGAAACACATTATTTTTTCAAATGTTGAAAATACCGTTAAAAACTCAATTTTAAGATTTACCAAATAATTTCAAATGTTGAAATTTAGGAAAAATCGTACTTTTAAGAGTTCTAAATTGTAATGTGAAAAGTTTAAGCAAAACCCGTATATTTTAGAAGTCTAAATTTTTTATTAAAAACAGGGGTGTTATAAAACTAATTGAAATACTTTGGGTATTAAAAACAAATATTGAAATTGTATTAAAAAACGTCTCAAATTTAAGACACTCTAAAACTATTAATAAAATTCTGTTTTCTGCTTTTTGAAAATAGCATTTCAATGAAACACATTTTGGTTTTCAAATGCTTGAAAAGTACCCGTTAAAAGCTCAATTCGTTAAGATTAACCAAATAATTTCAAATGTTGAATTTAGGAAATCGTACTTTTACGAAGTTCTAAATTTGTAATTCGAAAATTTAAGAAAAAGCGTAATTGTTATTTTGAGAAGTTAAAATTTTTATTAAAATCAGGTTTCTTTCACAACTAATGACTACCATTACAAAGTGAATAATATTAAATTTCGAATTATAAAAAACGTAATTTAGACACCTAAAACTTATTAATAAATTCACTTTTCTGCTTTGTGAAATAGCATTTCAATGAATACAAACACTTATTTTTTCAAATGCTTGAAAATCCCGTTAAAAAAAACTCAATTTAAGATTTACCAAATAATTTCAAATGGTCAAAATTTAGGAAAAATCGGTACTTTTAAGAAAGTTCTATAATGGTTGGTAGTGACTAATTGGCAAAGAAAAAAGCGAATTTAGAAGTTAAAATTTTTTATTAAACACAGCTGTTTTCACAACTAATGAAAATTTGGTTCATAAAAACAAATATTGAAATTTCATTAAAAACTGTCAAATTTAGTGACACCTAAAACTATTAATTTTCACTTTTCTGCTTTTGAAAATTAGGATTCAATGAAAACTCCATTTTAGACAAAATGCTAAAAATAGCCGTTAAAAACTCAATTTTAGAGCAATTTCCAAATATAATTTCAAATGTTAACATTTAGGAAAAATCGTACTTTTAAGATTCTAAATTTGTTAATGTGAAAATTTAAAGAAAAAAGGTGTTCTTTTAGAAGTTAAATTTTTTTATTAAAACAGGTTTCAAAACTGAATGAAAATATTTGGTAATAAAAACAACTATTGAAATTTCATTAAAAACGTGTAAGTTTAAGACACCTAAAAACTATTAATAAATTCACTTTTCTGCTTTTTGCAAATTGCAATTCATGGAAACACATTATATTTTTCAAATGCTGAATAGCCGTTAAAAACTCAATTTTAGATTTACCAAATAATTTTCAAATTTTTGAAATTGTAGGAAAAAAATGGTACTTTTAAAAGTTCTAAATTTGTAATGCTGAAAATACCGGTAAATTATATTAATTTTAAGAAGTTAACTTTTTTTTATTAAATACAGGTTTTCACAACTAAGATAATTTGCTAATATAAAACAAATATTGATTTCATTAACAAACGTTAATCCTTAAAGACCCGTAACTTATTAGATAATTCACTTTTCTGCCTTTTGAAATTATTGTTCAATGAAACACATTATTTTCTTCAAATGCTGAATCAATACCGTTAAAAACTCAATTTACAAGATTTAAACATAATAATTTCAAATGTTAATAATTTTTAGGAAACTCGTACTTTTAAGAGTTCTAAATTTGTTATGTGAAAACTTAAAAAAAAAAGCGTAATTTTAGAAAGTTAAAATTTCTTATTAAAACAGGTTTAGTTCACACTAACTGACATATTGGTTATAAATAACAGAATATGAATTTCATTTAAAAAATCGTTATATTTTAAGACCACGTATAACTATTAATACCATTCAGCTTTTCGCTTTTTGAAATATGCATTTCAGAGAACACATTATTTTTTAACAAATGCGAAAATACCGTGTTTGAAAAACTAATTTTAAGAATTTTACCGAAAATATTTTCAAATGTTGAATTTAGAAAAATCGTAACTTTAAGAGTTCTAATTTAGTAATGTGAAAATTTAAGCAAAGCGTAATTTTAGAAGTTAAAATTGTTATAAAAACAGGTTCACAACTAATGAAATTTTGGTATAAAACATAATATCGAAATTTCCATTAAATGAAACGTCAATTCAAGGACACCTAAAACATTCAAATTAATTCTCGGTTCTCTGTCTTTTGAAATTGCATTTCAAATGCAACCTTATTTTTTCAAATGCTAAATCCTAATGAACTCAATCTTTAATTTCTAAAATTTTCCAAATTGAAATTGCGAAAATCTTTT
>JABUQX010048039.1:0-7500 GCA_015478945.1 Trachelipus rathkii
CTAAAATCGTGCAAGGATACTCTTCGAAACGCAGCAAAGCGGGCTTTCATAAAACGAAAAGTGCGCTAAACCTCCTTGGTTCTCTACTGATAAATCTTTCTGGCCCTCCTTGCCAAAAACATCTCTAACAACTTCTGTAAATCTACCTTTCCTCCTCTTCCTTCGATCTGATGGCTCTGTTGCTAACTCTTCAACTGAAAAAGGCCAATCTTTCGGCCTCCTATTTTCCTCTACTCAACCCTGGACGATTCTGGGCATTCCTCCTCCTCCCCCTTCTCCTCTCAGGTGTCCCTATGTCTTTGACTGTGATTACATTTGATCGGCTGGCATGGCCTCCTGAGATCTATGAACGTTAGGAAAGGCGGGGGCCCGCATGGCATTCCTCCCCGAGTTTGGAGGGAGTGTGTGCTTCCGAGTTGGCCCCTCCCCTCGTTCAACTAATATTCTCTTGTCTCAATACTAAACACTTTCCCTCAGTGGCTGAAGCACGACACATTGTCCACACCTATTCCCGAAAAAAGAGGGGAAGCCCGCTTCTGATCCTTCTAACTATCGCCCTAATAGCTCATCAACCTGTAATTCTATTCTAATAATCTTTGAAACCCTTCTTCAACTCTCACTTCTTAGACCTCTCAGAATCTCATTCTCTCTTTCCCGAATCGCCAGTTACGGCTTTCGGCGTTACGAGGTCTACTGGTGATATACTTTCCCATTTAAACCGATTTATTGGTTTTCCGCCCTTAGGAACTAAGGGGAGACTTGCGTGTGGTGGCGCTTGACATGTCCAAAGCTTTTGACCGGGTAAGTGGGACGCGTCACTGCTCTCCAAGCTCCCCTCCTTTGGGTTTCCTCCTTCTCTTTGCTACTTATGTCTAGTTTTCTTTCAAATCGCTCAATATCGGCTGTTGTTGATGGGGCGACTTCTTCTTCCTTTCTGTCAATAGTGGTGTTCCTCAGGGTTCTGTCTTATCTCCTACTTTATTCCTACTTTTCATTAAAGATCTTCTCACCTGCACATCCATCTAAACTCTAATTCACATTCAATATGCCGATGACTCGACCCTTCATTCTTCAACTCATTTCAATTCTGCTTCCTTCTTTTACTTTTAGAATTTCCTCTCGTCTTAATCTTTCCCATTCCTATATTCTCGCTGATCTGGATAGAAAATTTCCGGGTGGGGTTCGGTCGCAAAACCCTTGTGAAATTCAAATTACCTTCTTAAAAACCAAAACTTCTTCAAAATTCCCTCTCTAAGAGACACTTCCAAACTTTCTTATCTCTTCTCGGACAACGGTGTTCTCAATAGTCTCTTACTCATCGTCTCTCCTGTTGACAATATTAAACATCCTTGGCCTAACATAAAACAAAAAAATGTCTTGGAAACCTCAATCCAACGGTGGCTAAGGCGGCTCCTCAAAGGAAACTGGGAGTTTCTTTGTTAGACTGCGAGACTTTTTTTCCTCTCCACAGCTACTCCAGTTATATCAGGGTCCTATCCGCCCTTGTATGGAGTACTGCTCTCATATCTGGGGGGCTCAGGTTTCACGCGGCTTTTGAATAAGGTCGAGTCAAAGGCTAAAAGACTTATAAACCGTCCTGTACTTTCTAGTTCACTTGACCCTCTAATCTTTGCGGCGCGATGTTGGTGCTTTATTCTTTTCTATAGGTACTGTAGCGGCAAGTGGCTCGAGGGAGCTTCCCACTCGCGTGCCACCTCCTTTAAGACGCCCTCGTAGCACAAGGGGTGCTGTATCGGCACATGAGTTTTGTGTTGATATTAGCAACTCCAAATAAGACTAGTTCGCTGTGGGTGCCTCCTTTCTTTCCCTGCCACCTCTGAGCTCTCTGTGGATTCTCTTCCATCTTCTGTGTTTCCTAACTCAGTTTTAATCTCCCTCCACTTTAAGCCCGCGGTCCTGTGCTCAATCTGCGTGTATTGCGTTCAGTTGAAATAGTTTTTGTTGATTTTAACCACCCCTCCTTAAGAATAGGGCTTTGCCGTGAGCGGTGGGGGTCGGAAAACTGGTTCTGTAAAAAAAAAAAAAAAAAAAAAAAAAACCAAAAAAAACACTTTCGACTATGGTTTTATTCTTACAACACGGCTTTCACTCTCTCTCTCTCTCTCTCATATCTTCTATCTCCGTCTCATTCATTCTCTCTCTCTCCTCTCATATCTTTCTCTCATCTCTTTCTTCTCTGAGAGTAATTCTCTCTCTCTCTCTGAATACTCCTGGACTTCACTCTCACTTCCCACACAAATTTTCGAGCACAAACGCGGATAAAGCTTTTTATTCTTCTTTCTTGATTTTATTCATTTTGTATTCTTACATACCAATTTTGTGAACCTAAATTCTTAAGCCACCATAAATAAAAAACTTTTTGTCACTAACACCGTGCCAATAGAGGCCTTCTCCCTATTGATCCTATAATAAAACGCCTGTTTGCCAAAATTCATAAATCCTAAAAATACAATTTTTTTCTTCTCCTCCCTCATTATCTCAATCAATGTGTGTTCAATGTACGAATTTGAATCCACACATCCTCCTACACTTCTAATCGCCACTTGTTCTTTTCCCTAAATCAGTCCTTTAAGTCCATTTCGACGGCACTCTTTCGAGGACCAAAAATACCAGTCCTTTATTCCCTATAACAAACACTCAATAAACTAATTACCCCTATAATACTTACAGTCTCTTAAGTCCACCTTACCCTTAATTTATGGTATTAATATTGTGCTCCTCCTCCCAATCCCTCGGAACTATAAACACCTCCCATAAACGCTTTGTTATACAACTTTTCCCAAATCCAATCAATCACGGCAATCTTCGCTTATAATATACTATATATAATATTATATAATATATATAATAATATATATAATATAATTATATAATATATATATTATATATATTTATATATATATATATATATAATAAATATATATATATATATATATATATTATATATAATATATAATATATATATATATTATATATATATAATATATTATATAATATAATTATATGATATATAATTATATATATAATTGATATAATATTATATATATATATATATATAATATATGATATATAATATATATATATATATATATATAATATATATATATATATATATATATAATATACGTAACTAATATATATATATATATATATATATATATATATTATATATATAGTATATATATATATATATATATATATATATATATATATATATATATAATATGGTTTTTTGTGCGGTGAATCTGAATAGAGTTTGAGAGGATTGGTGGAGAGATTTGGCAGGGTGTGTAAAAAGGAGGGGTTTGAAAAGTAAACCGCAGATAAGAGTAAGTTTATGGTTGTGAGTGAGGGCACAGTCCTCGATGTGAAGTTGTGCTAGTTGGTGGCAGCTGTGGAACAAGTGGACTGAGTTTAACATATTTAGGATATTTGTTGGATGAAAAGGGAACGGATGATGCCGAATGTAGTAGGAAGTTGTGAATTGCAGGATGGGTGGCGGGGGGCAATTAAAATCCTCGGTGGATGTAAGAGAACTAAGTTTCTTGAGTGTGGCCTAGGGTCTTACCGTGTTAGGGTATGTTGTTACCTGTGGTTAATGTAAGGTATGTAGAGTACAATGTGTTCAGTTGGACAATCTTAAGGGGCGTGTTAGGTGTGAGGAGAATTGATAAAATGAGGAAATGAACGCTATTAACAGAGTTGCATGGTGTTTTTGACAAACAGGGATTAAATGAGGAATAATGAAAGTACGTTGAGAATGGTTTGGTCATGTGGAAGGATGGATGATAGTCGGTTGGAAAGGATGGATAGTGGTGAGTGTGTTGGGGATCGACTGGCTGGGAGAGCCGGAGTATAAAAAGGTGAGTTTAGAAGGTTGCACCATTACAAAACCAAAGGGAATGAGAGGTGTTCTTGAGGGTGGAAATGTGAAGTTTGGGCAGGAGCGAGAAGAATAGGTGCATATAGGAGTGAATGGCAGGGTTTGTGAGGGTGCATGGTTGTGGCCCACCCTGGCCAACAGAAATGAACCCCACTTGGCCGAGGAATGCCATAGTGAGGGTTCCGTTCGCAGTCCCCCACGCACCTTACCCCCAGTCCTGGGGAAAAAAGGTTGGTTGATTAATATATATATATATATCATATATAATATATTATATATATATATATATATTATATATATATATATCTATATATATATATATATAATATATAATATATATATATTTATAATATAATATATATATATAAATATAATAATGAACAAATCTTTATATTCATGAAATGGAAATTTATTGAGAATACATATAAGGAAATAATAATCAAAACGTATAAAAAATTGAATAAAAAAGGAAAATAAAAAATATTGGCAGGCAATTTAAAAATGCCAAAAGTACTTTGCAAATTTTCAAGTACAAGTACAATTACAAAAGGTTCAAGTGTAAGTTACAAGTACAAGTACAAGTACACACCTGGTTTTAGAAACGCAATCAGTACAAGTTAACAAGTATTACTTTCCAAAAATGTACTTTAAGTACAAGTACTTGTACTTGAACCCAAACCCTGAAAATATTATATATATATATTATATATTATTATATATTTATTTTTATAATATTTATAATATATTTTATTTATTTTTATATATTATATATATATAATTATATATATTATATATATATATATTATAATAATATATATTAATTAAGCGTTAAGGCACAAGATTTTATCATTTTAACTGTTGATATGCTAAGTGTTTAAAGCTAATATATTAATTATATATATATATATTATATTTAATATATTATAATCATATAATATAATATTTACTTAACACACCTTAAATATAGCCTAATACTCACTGAGAGTTATAATATATATTGATATAATAGTTCACTGTACTCACTATTAATAACGCTACTATTCATATATTATGATTAACTACTAATATTATAATTTATTATATTAGAGCCTTTTGGGGTTCAAAGTACATGATAATGTACCTTTAAATAAAATTTTTATGGTGAGAGTACTTGATACTTGTACTATGTAATTATTGCCAATGATTTTACTAAACCCTCCAGTGTACTCTTGTATTGATATCTAGTTCTTATTCAACTAGAAACCTTTTGTAATTGTGAGTATCTATTATCTTGATTCTCTTGCAAAGTAAGACTTTTATGAGCTATATTTTAACTTGACCAATTATATATTTTTTAATATTTCTTATCATTTATATATGTATATGAATATTTATTTATCCTATATATTGTAATTCTCAATAAATTTCCATTTTATGAAATTAAAAGTATGTCATTAATTATATTTAATATTAAATATAATTATATAAATATTATTCATAATATATAATATATATATAATATACTATTATATATATTTATATTATAATTATATTATATATCTGTATTATATATATATTATTAATAATATATATATATTAATATTAATAATATATATATATATATATATGATTATATAAATTAAATTAATATATTAATATACAACCACTTTTATTCTCACCCTATAAACTGGTGAGTAAGTCATTCTAACTGGGAACTGTAGACGTAGATAGCTACTATCAAACTATAATGTGATAAAATCTTCAATGAGTCATATACAATAATAGTGGGGTTCTATAATTCTTATTTGTATACACCAGGTGGAGTATACACAACCTATTTGACCTATCTAAACATATAATAATATACCTAGCTAACATTCAACTCCTTAATTATTAATGCTAATCCATTTCTTATTCTTTCAGTTACTGTCAAACTTACAACAATTATTAAATCATTCCATCTCAAGCCACTATATTTTATATGATTATGACAATCACTCCATTTTTATTTCTTACGTTCATATCCCAGTCCAATCGATATTTATACCCCATATAACACACATACTCACCAACTTAATCCATAATCCTCTACTCAAACCAACCTAAAATCTAAAATGCTACATACCTTTCAAAGACAACAATCTCAACGTAACTCTTTACATTTTATATATATACTTCTACATTTTCTCCATTTTATCATACATACTCATAACAATAATTACTGTAATATACGATTTCTATATATATATTTCATACTCATTTTATTAAATTACTCTCATACTCAACTACCTTAACACGCTCACCCTATGATATGTCTAACCAGGTGCAACATGTACTCACTTAATATTTTTACAATTATACACAGGGTAAAATAAACAATACTAAATAAGTCCATAAGCATCCAAGACTTAGTCTCTTTAAATCAACCGAGGATTTAATTGCATACGCCACCTAAATACCTTGAATACACAACTTATTCTAATCTACATTCGGCAACAAATCTAAGTTTTCACTTATTTGTGATCCAACACTTATAATAATTACTTAATAAATTTAACTCAGCTCATCATTGATTCCAGCTGCACACCCACGTAAGCAACATACATTTTACAACATCGAGTACTGTCCTAACTTCGAATAACCATAAAAACTTTTCTGTTAATCTGCTGTTTACATTATCAAACCTCTCTTATAACACACACTGCCAAATCTTCTCGCTCAATACTCTAAACTCTAATTTAGAATCACGCAAAAACATATTAATTAATAATAATTATATTAATATAAATATTATATATTATATTATATAATATATTAATATATAGATATATAATATATAATTAATAATATTATCTATATTAGCTTAATCTACATCGTTTAATATACTAATTATCAAATTTATCTATAAAACCTATTACATTTCTTTAAATATAATCTCATTTATAACTATATATTTTGTTATGTGAATTATTATATTATTATAATACTATTAATGTTCAGGCTAATCTAAGCTATATTATTATGTTAACATATATTAATATTATTACTTAATTAATATGAAATGTTTTTCTTCACCGATTTATCTTTAAAACACTCTCTCTATATTTTATTTATTTATAATTATTATATTCTCTTATTATTATATATTCTGTAGTCTCGAGCTGAGGTTCTGATGGACACGTTGTTAATACTAAGCGTTTATGTAGTGGTTTAGTTCAGACAGGGGATGTGGACAGGGAGCATTATTTAAATACAATAATATTTAATGAGTAAGTGATGGATAAGGTAATCTAGTAAGTATTAAATATGGGTAAATTAGTGTTTATGAGTGTTATTGGTAGGTAAAAATTAATTGAGTTAAACTAAGGTTAATTGTTGAGTTATATTCGTAAGAGTGCGTATACTGATGAACTCATAGGACTATATTAGGTGAGAATTGTAATACAAGGGCGATATTAGTAAAGTGGTAGAGGATCGTGTGGTAATTAATACGTACATTGGAAACAAAAATTGAATTTGAGATATAATGAGGGAGGAGAAGAAAAAAATTGTATTAAGGATTTAGAAATTTGCAACAGGCGTAATATTAAGGATCAATATGACGATATAATAAGCTT
>JABUQX010048039.1:15000-42500 GCA_015478945.1 Trachelipus rathkii
ATTATATTATTATTATTATTCTTATTTATTATTATTATTATTATTATTATTATTATTATTATTAATTATGTAATTAATTATCCTTCGATTTCCCTTAGTTTAAATATATTCAATTTCATGTTGACTCTAATTTTTGTTATTTGCTATTATGAAGCTATTTTACCCACCTATTTAGTATTTCAAAATAATTATTTAAAGTTTCAAAGTAGAAATTTCAAAATTCCTCCAATAAAATCTAAAAAAATTTTTTTTCGGAATGAACGAATCAAGGGAAGTAAACCTGGCCATAATTATTTTCTATAGGAGTAGTAATTTAAAAAAATTTAAATGGAAATTAGAAGTTAGTTGTGAATTTGGGAACTTAAAAGATGTTGAGAAAATTTTATGTATTGAGATTATTCATAAGTAATTATTATTACCATTATTATATTATTATTATTAATTATGATTATTATGTTGTTATTATTAATTAATTATTAATTATTATATATTATGTGAGAGTAGTATTATTATTGATTATTATTGGATTATTATGTATTATTATTTTTAAATTAAGTTGTTTAATAATTTTTATTTTATACTAATAGGTAAAAATGGTTAACTAGCGTCTGGCATCTTTTCATAGCTTTTGAGACGCATTCGTGTTTAAATTAAAGAATGCGAGTGAAATAAAAGTAATCAATAGAAGGGAGCATATTTTATCTAGTTTTATTGATACCCTTTGAAGCCACTCGTTTTTATGACACATGAATCAACTTTTGTGACTCGTTTTTATGACTCATGAACGACTTTGTGACTCGTTTTTTAAGGACTCAAATGACACGAACTTTGAGTTCATTTATGACACAAAAATAAATTTTTATTTAAGTCGCTGCCATGACTCAATCGGTAGAGCCGACAGTGTTCGCATGCAAGGGCGCGGGTTTCGATCCCTAGTCCGAATCCTAGGTAGAAATTACCTAGAGAAGTTCCACTCCTAGAATAGGGTTATGCCCGTGAGGTGTGAGATTTTTATAAAACAAAATAATATATACTATATATATATATATATATATATAATATATATATATATATATAATATAGACATTTTCTTCCTATATATAATATATATATATATAATATCATGAGCGGAGAAATCGTTAAAAATAAATATTCATGATTTAACATAATATCTCGCCCACTACCTATAACTATGTCTCTACCGACTGTCCTAAATTTCATCGTTTTTTTTTTTTTCCCTGAATATCCTTAACTCAAATTAATCATGTCCTATATTTGTTTTTGTTTCAAAATGAGCTAAAATGAAAGTTGTATTTCTTCTTGGATGTTATCTCTTTGAAAGCAAAAATATAAAAATCGTTCAACAAAGGCCAATATTGACCCCGTTGGGAAATTAATCTGTCTCCTAACACCTCTCGACAAACAGGTTGTTACTTTTTTAGATAAAAAATATTAATAAATTATGAAAATATGTTCAAATTCAAACTGACAATTAATCTTAACTTCCAAGCAGAAACTATTTAAATACTTTAAAAGTCTGGAGGGTAGAAAAGAAAACACTTTCAAAAGTTATTATATTTCTGGATATTATTTTCACAAAATGACTCAAAGTATATTAAATTTTTCTGCTAAAGGTCATAAGCCGCACAACCTCTAATAAAATTAACGAAAATGTATAAAACCTTGCTAATTTTATACATAACCGAATGAGAGAAACTTTTCAGTTCCTTTTCAAGTCATTTTGTTTTCTAAGTAAAAGTTTGATAATCTTTTTCATTAATGAAAAGAGGAGAAAAAATAGATAAGGTCCAAATAGTTTTTATTTTCAATTTTACTAATACTATAATGCATAAATATATGTTATAAATAGGAAACAATTATTATTAGTATTATTATTATTATTATTATTATTATTATTATTATTATTATTATTATTATTATTATTATTATTATTATTATTATTATTATTATTATTATTATTATTATTATTTTAATTATTATGAATTATAATTATTATTAATTATATATTATTATTATTATTATTATTATTATTATTATTATTATTATTATATTATTAATTATCTTCGATTTCCTTAGTTAAATATATTAAATAGCATGTTTTCTATTTAATATTCTTATTTTGGTAATAATATTTCATATTATATATCTACTATTTAAAATAATTTATTTTAAAGTGTTCAACATTTAAAAGTAGAAATTAAAATTCTCCAAATAAAATCTAAAAAATTTTTTTCGGTATGAACGAATCAAGGGAAGTAAACCTGGCAATAGAAGTACCGAGAAAAGTCTGGATCACAGTCAATTTGGAATAAATTGTTTAAATGAAGAACAAATAATGCACAAGCAATATCCAAGTCATCTTTCCTTGAATCAGCTTTCCATAAAGAGCTATTTTACTGCGAGTATGTACCATAGTCCTAACCATTGAAGATCACTCGGAAGAAACTCCAATCTTCCAGCAATGACACCCAAGAAGCTGGAATAATCTATTCATCCCACTTTAAAATGAATTTTTAAGTCAATATTATAAAAGCTACTAAAATTAACTGTAAACAAACTATCAATAACGATTTTACTATTACACTATACTATAAATATTATTATATAATTTAATATATATGGATATGTATTGAATATATTATAGTATGCTAATAAGTAAGAGATAATATTTATATCAACCTAGTATTATATATATATATATATATATTAATATATAATATATATATATATATATAAATATATATATAATATTATATTAATAGAGAATTATATAGATATATATATATATATAATATATAGATATATATAATATATATATATATAATATACTAGTTATATAAGAGATATTATATATGATATAATAAATATATATTAATATAGATGATAATATTATATATAATAAGAGCGCTCCGTAGTACTTCAGGTGAGTATAGAGCAACTGTACTGTAGCAAGCAGGGCCCAGGTCTCACGAGACTGGGTTGGAGCCGAGAGAATGAGGTTATTCTCTGTAATTATATCTTAGCTTCTGTCTCACAGTCAGTATCACACGTTTAATGGAGTTACATCTTGTAATGCAGTGCTTGCTGCCTAATGGAAAAAAACTCCGGCTACCGCGATAGGGGCTACTGGCCAGCAGCGATTTGGCCGTACAGGGCCCAGTTATCCACAAGGACCTTTTCACGTTGGGTCCCACTTTAACAGTATAGCGTTATGCCTACGGAGGGTTGGGTGAGTTTATATATTATATATTATATATCCAATCCTATCCCAAATACATATTAAGTAATTCATACCAATATATATATATATATATATATATATATTATATATATATATATATATATATATATATATATATATATAATATATATATATATGTTATAGCTCACTATATATATGATATATACTATAGTGGTATTATAATATATACAATATAATAATTCTGTTATTATTCTATAAAATACCGTATATTATACTTTATATATATCGATATATATATATATTATATATAACTCAAACAATGAGTTTTATACTATAAATATTATAATTAATATGTATACTATATATATGTATATATATATATTGTATATATATATATATATACCCGAAGTATATATAGTATATATAATAAGGATAATTAAACAACGGCAGTATATGAAGTGGTTTCGGTTGTTAGATATCTCTTTTGAACCCTACTATTTATATATAATATAAAACATTTATAGAGATGATACTCAGTCATTATTATTTTACTTCCATAGTGTAGTTAAGTATATTATATAGATAGTGCGACTATCTGCCATCGTCAAAATAATGATATAATGTATGAGAATAATATCAGTGCTATACTGGGACTTAAATAACTAATGATAAAACATTTATAGACTAGATATATAGGAAGTTATAATATATATACGGAATATATACTTATGAACAAATATATTTTAAATTATTCCAATAGATAAATATCATAACTATCGGCTATAAGCTCAAACTAATAAATATCAGCTGGAAAACCTTTTAAAATTTTATCTTACTCATATATATACTATATAATATTATATACTAAATATATACACGTTATTTACAAAGATATAAAATACCGACGTTTTGAAATGCACATATAATAATAGTATATATAAAAGTAGATATACTAAATATATAATATCTTTAAATAGTAGAAATTAAATTTATAATATATTTTAAATGAAGAAATTATATATATTTAGGTATATATATTATATAAATATGAAAATACTATACTATCCATACATCTTCACGGGAAGATATAGTATATACTAGTATATATATAATATACTATAATAATATATATACTAATTATAGATTTACTTATATATATATATAATATATAATTAAGAATAGATACTAAAAAAAGTATATTTATATATATATAATAATTCACATATGAATATAGTATAATAAACGTATAAAGGCACATAATATATAACAGATTATATATATATATATTTTAACTATTGATATAGTAATATATATATAGTGAATATTCACGAAAATTATAAATAGGTATTAGACTAAATATAGTATTTTATAATATATATACAAAATATATATATAAGTAGATATTATTATATTATACCTTCACTTTGTCCCCGCTTGTTGAGCAGAGGTAGTGGTGCGTTACAGACGTCCCTCATTCACACCCCTCTCAGGGGCTCACCACCCTCACCCACATCCTCCACCCCACTCTATCCCTCGCCAACACCCTACCCTCTTCCTCCCCATCCCTCCCTCCTCCGAGCAATCTCCTTTATTCCTCCAGTCCAGCCGTCCTTCTGTCTCTCACCTTCCCTCCTTCCTTTCCCCTCCGGACCGTAGTTGGTCTAGAGGAAGCCTCGACACCTGAAAAGCTCTTCTAGAGCGCATCTCCTCTGTTCCTCCGATGTCTCACTAGAATGCCCGTGACCACTTAACATTCCCTTCTCCCGCTCTTCCCACAGACCATTCCTCGCGAATCACATCTCTCCCTCACCACCCTAATTCCTAATCCTCTCCCTTCTACTGACCCCCCAAACGCTCTCAACCCTTCATCTCAAATACTTCCAACTTTTCCTGGACCTGGCATTCAACCCCACGTTTCACACCCGTACAACACCGCTGGTACACAATTTTCTCAAACATACTTATCATTTAACGTCTGTGAGTTAGATCCTCGCCCACCACCATTCCTCAAGATTGTCACGTCAGATCCTACTCAAAGGCTCTCGATGTCCTGTCATCGCTATTCTATGCTACATGCTCCTCCTTCAGCCTTCTCCCTTGCTTACCTAACTTTCCATCCCGAAAATATCTAAAAATCGTTTACTTCTTTTCCAGATTACTACACTACCCCTATCACCGTTAACCTCACCACACACACTTCTCCCCCTTTCGACGTCCAACACTCCTCCTCTTCTCATAGACACTAACACTTTCTCTTACCTGATTTTTTAACCCTTTTGCCACACCACTCTCGAACCCCCTCAACAATAATACTCCTCAGCCCTTCCCTCACGCTCTCGCCACTAGCGGGCAGTATTGATCATCCGCTATGACAAACAAAGATATCATGTCACTTCTACACTTGCACTCTAGCATGTGCAATTAAAGAATATGCTCCAACTCTCCTCCCCTCCCCTCACATTCCTTCTGCAAACACTCGTTCCAGTAGAACAAATTTGATATGAGCACTGATCACGAAACATTACACACTACCCCATGGTGCCTCAGGAATCCACAGCACCATTCCCAAAACATCTCAACTCCCCCTCCTACACACTCTTACTCAACAATGTTTACGGTATAATCAGGTTGTACTCCAGACTAGTGACTGTTCAAGAGATAATAGAGCAAATCTGCAAAAATGCTTTTACCCTAATACCGTTTCCCTAAATTACCCCCCCACCCATAAGATTTTCCTCCAACACCCTTACCATTAATTATACTCACCCCCTATTCTGCACATCTATCTGTATGCTTTCTCTAAATCTTAACTGAAGAGAGACACCTCACTTATCTTTACTTATTGCCACTTGTAATGTCTTATCACTCTCCACAAAGACGAATCTTCTTGTAAGAGTACAACTATCTGATCCACAGACACCCTCTTCACCTTCACCCTAAAATCACTCCCTCTTTCCGCCATTGCTCCCCTCCCTTAAACCTCTTAACGGTTCTCGAATTACAGGACCATTATTTTCTTCCGTACACTTTCTACACCTATGACAACTAATAAAAAGAAACATAAGTACTTCTCTTTCACACTTTCCACATTCCATCCTATCGCCCTCTCTGCCCTTATAAGATCGTTAGGATATCATAAAATACCATATCTCTCTCTCTTAATCCTGTATAAACACACACCTCATCCACTACCACTGTACTCAACAAAAAATATGTTATTAACATATCTGCTTATAAGCGCGATCTATATCCCTCCCCACTTCTCTACCTCTCCATCACTGCAAGCATTTCAACCATTCCTCACATATACCACATCTCCAGCACGCAGAAACTTCCCAGTGAGCTTATTCACACAACTGCACCACTAAAATAATTTCCTCCATTGTATTGCGAATTCCTCGCTCACCTCCGCTCACCCAACATTATTTACACAACAATCACTCAACCGTCAGAGAAATATTCCTTAACGCTCACCAACACACCACACACATTCATTTGTGTAATACTTTCCACCTAAAGTACTCCCCCCATCGCTGCGTTCGCCACCCTATCCTCTCTTCCTATCCACTCCCCAAAGCTACCTACTCCTTTATAATGCCTTCTCCTCCTCAACCCAACCCTCCATTCTTCAGTTCCTTTTCTTTGATTACACTTCGTGTTCCAGGAACATCTTTAACTCCCTCGATTCAAAATTTTCCGTCACTTTTCACACCCATCCCTTGTGCTCTACTACTTCGCCCTCTATTCAAACACTCGCACCCTCTGCTGTCCACTCTTTAACCCTATCTAGTGATTTGTCCTCCCAAGTATTTCTGCTACCTAACTTCCTCAACCATTTCACATAATAGCCTCCTATTTCCTTTTCTAACCCACCTCATTCACCTCACTCCTCCACCATGTCAATCCCTTTAACCTACTGCTATGGCATCCAACCCTTTTTACTCACTAATAACCTCCATATAGCTCTATTATTCCACACATACTAGCCTCTCTATACATCTTCACCACTCCCCTCCACCTCCCCAATTAGCCGTCCCTTATCTCACTATTTCTCCACCTGTCCTTACCATACCTCTCCTAATAACTCTCCATCCCACAACACTATCTTCTCCAATTTTCCACCATTTATCACTTCACACTCTCTCCTTTCTTCCCCTCTTCCACTTAAAACCTAATTATCACCTCTTCACTCCCATCACATATACTTATATTATATATATATATCCTGGGCAATCACCAAATATAGTGATCCGATAGTATCCCCTATTCCGCCACCTGTCTATAAATACATATATTACATCTAATAATATTCTACCTCATATCCTTATTCCCATTTACACTATACACATAATCTATAGTAACGCCCTCCCCCGTTATCCTCACTTCATTCTCAGATATATACTTATGATTAACAATATTAAAAGTTATATAGATGTTAAAGAGTGTAATTTCATCTCTTCTTCTTTCGACGAAACAATTTAGTTGAGGAGTCAACGAACGAATAATTATGATTTTTAATATAATCAAAAGTTAAGTAACAATTATTATGAAAAGAAATTATAACAACAATATTGGTGAATGACAAGCGAGAATGACTTAATATTTTTATTAAAGAAAATTATGTACGCCTGTATTTTATGGAGTCAAATGTTTTTAATTAAATGAACAATGGAACATTTAGTATTACACATATTTATTTACAATACATCAAAAGATATAAATAAAGACTTTTGGAACTGTTTAAATTCGAGTTCCTGATAAGGTTTAACTTTAAATTAAATCAATGGAACAGTAAATAATTAAAAAAAAAACGTTTTAAACCTTGGAACACCTTTGAAATTAATTAAATAGATATCCCAAAATCTTCCCAAAAATAATGATCTAAGTATAGTTTGTTAATTTTGGTTATTGAATAAGAACCGTAAGTCTTAACTTAATGAGCAGCGTAATCAAGTTTTCTTTATAGGCTTGATTACAGATAATAATAATCGTTGACAATAAACCCGAAATTGAAATATAAGCCCAATATTGAAATATAAGCCCAATATTGAAATATAAACCCAATATTGAAATAAAGCCAGAATTTAAAATAAACTTGAAATTAAGACCTGTGGAAATAATAACCACAGTTAATGTTTTATCGATTAAATTAATGGAACACAATTAAGTTATATTCAATTATTGATTACAATTAAATTATAGCATGATTTTACATTCTAGACTAGATGAATTTAAGTACTATGACTAAAGAATAAAATTTAACAATAAAGTAAATTATTTATTATAGATGCATTCATTTCAAGATTTGATTTAAGTAAACCACAATTTATTAAGCTGTTTCATGAAAGTTACAATATTACTTAAATTTACACATCATTTCTCCTCTTTAATGTCTCCGAAGAAAGAACTTAACGATGAGTAAGTGTTTTTGACACTCTGTGCTAATAAAACTGGTCGGACTTCCCGGGCGTAGTTCCTTGGTTTCCTTTAGGAATTAATGAATTACTTCTACGGTGAGAGGGGGTTATCGGAATTTAACAGAATGAAAAGCTGAGTTGATTTTTTCTGGTATAGAGGGGATGGTCATTCTCTCTTTCTTCAACTAAAAAATTAAAAAAAAACATTGATTTACTGTACTTGTTATCTTGTAATTTTCGTGCAGGTACGCTCTACCTTCTGAATTCTCTAGAACTTCAAACACTTAATTTCATTCAAGTACCGTGAAAATAAACTCTCTCATTCATAAACTTCTTTAAATTCATAGAAAATAATTGGTCTTTCTTATTTCTTCTTCTTTCTTGTTCTTTCTTGATATTTTGGGAAAAAATTTTTAACCTCCTGTCTTTGCTCTACTACTTTTCCTCCTTTTATATCATCCGAGGGCACAATTACCGCTTTACCTCTCATAAAAGCTGACTTTCACTCAAATCTTGTCTATTATTCCGCTTGACGATTCCGGGCCTATTCTCCTTCTCCACCAAACTAACTCTTTAATGCCAAACATTGTAATGCAAATAAAGTATATGGTCCTGATAGTAATAGTTTGGTCTCTGTCTTTTCACTTCAACCTTCCTTTCTGCTAAAATCTTGTACTTATTCAACCTGGGCTGAAAAAAAGGACCCCCTCTCTGCCATATAACCATCAATAATACTACCAAAATCCGAAATTAAACCCTGGTGTGCTTACACCATAACATTATGTATATACGTCTGCTCGTGCACTAAGATAAGTAACTCTATTACAGATTGATAACACAATAGATACTATAACTAGTATACTTAACTGATATCTACAAACCATACCACACACTTCTCCCTGCACTTCCATCCCTAGCGTCTTGTAACATCATCACTGCCATTTGCAAGGAATCTCTCTCTATTGTGATCATCTTTACATTCTTCTTGATTTTTTGATCTTATCCTCTTCGGCACAAATTTTTCCTTTTCTACCTTTTCTTATTCGGTTTCCATCCTTTTCCCTATAACCTCCTCTCTGATGTCGTTTCCAGTCATTTTACAGCAACAAATGTAGACGGCCACCGTTTACCCTTTAAATCTTTCAACAGTAATGTTCCTCAGAGTTCTGTCATATTCCAAAAGACCTTATGACCTTACCTCTGCCACTTCACCATCCATCTACTCTTACGATGATGATTCCACTCCTCATTACTCCTTCCACTAGGAAACATGTCCCAATCAACTTTTAAAAGTAACTGCTACGAGGACGACCTTGGAGGAACTTACCTTTGATCTTTCCTATATTTCCATTTGGAGAAAAGAAACCATGGTTGTCTTCAATAACTCAAAAAGTCAGCTCCTTAATCCACTCAAGAAAATATTCCACAAAACTGTAACATAATCTTTGAAAATACGCAACTCAAGACTTGCTTGTTTCTTAATATTTTTTGGTGCTTCTTTTTCCTGTGATCTTTCTTGGGTGGATTATGTGACATTTCTTAGAAGAATCACATGATCTTACTTGGGAGTCACTTATCTTACTTGGAGGATCAGTGTGACATTTCTTAGAAGGCATCACATGAATCTTACTTGGAGATCCCACGTATCTTACTTGGGGATCATGTGACATTTCTTAGAGGGAATCACATGATCTTACTTGGGAGGATCAATCTTACTTGGAGGATCACGTGACATTCTTAGAAGGATCACATGACCTTACTTGGGAGGATCACGTGATCTTTTGGGAGTCAGTGTGACATTTTCTTAGAAGGATCACATGATCTTACTTGGGAGGATCACGTGATCTTACTTGGGAGGATCATGTGACATTTCTTAGAAGGATCACATGATCTTACTTGGGAGGATCACGTGATCTTACTTGGGAGGATCATGTGACATTTCTTAGAGGGAATCACATGATCTTACTTGGGAGGATCATGTGATCTTACTTGGGAGGATCACGTGACATTTCTTAGAAGGATCACATTGCTTACCGGTTAGGTGGTTGATCTTACTTGGGAGGATCATGTGACATTTCTTAGAAGGATCACATATCTTACTTGGAGGATCACGTATCTTACTTGGGGATCATGTACATTTTTAGAAGATCACATGATCTTACTTTGGGAGAATCACGTGATCTTACTTTGGGAGGATCATGTGACATTTCTTTAGAGAATTTCACATGATCTTACTTGGAGGATATGTGATCCTTACTTCGAGGGACATCTGAATCATATTCTTAGAAGATCACATGATCTACTTGCGGAGGATGCCGTGATCTTACTTGGAGGGATCATGTGACATTTTTAGAAGGGATCGCGATGGAGTGGTGGTACTGGAGTACACGTGATCTTACTTGGAGGGACGATGTGACTTTCTGTAGAAGGATCACATGTTTATCTTGCTTGTGGAGGATCACTGATGATATTTGAATATCAGAATTCTTATGTTTTTCTTGTTTCACTTGTAATTGTACACATTTTGATAAGACTTGCTTTATGTCAACATCCATCTTCCTATTAACCAATAGGAGGGTTTGCAAAAAGTTTTTTGTCATACAGTGAACTGAAACTTTTCAAATCTTGAAGATCCATATTAAGAACTGTGTATTTACTGGAGGTTTGTCTTACCAGTTGTTGCCAGTCCCAGGGTATTAAGATTCTCATATTTTGATGTTTCTTTTTCTATCAAGGCATGAACACTGTCAGCCTCCATATGTGAGTGTTACCTTTCAGTAAAAACTTTTTGATTTATGGTTTTAATTTGAGGATACCTATGCAGCAGCCAAGAAAAAACATTACTATATTCACATTTTTATTTTGTCTGTTACAATTGTCAGTCCAAAGTGTGATCTCTTCCACTTCACTGCCAGGAATAATGCTATCTGCCCATTTTCACTGCAGGCTCCTTTTGATTCATCCCACATCATACAGTGAACCGAGGAATCTGATGCATCACACAAGGTAAAATTTAAGGTCCAAAGCTTCTTTTTGTAAAAACTAACAGAATTTATCAGTGATGATGGCAAACATTTCTGAGGATCACCAGTTAATATTTTGTGTTGGTGTGTCTTTTCCCATTTTTGTGTCACTACTTTTTAAATTAGGCCTATATCTGGTTCTTGATTCATTAACATAAGCAAAATGCTCAGCCTTAGCAGATTCTTTTTCTGTTGGAGTCAGATTATCTTTCAGCTTATCACAGAAAAAGTCACATGTATCACTTGTTTACTTCAAGTGGCTTGAATGACAAATTGAACAGTTTATTGAATATGTAATTGTACAACCATTTTTTAGCTTTGAATGTGGATCAATATTTGTTTTATTGCAGTGATCTACATAGAGTTCATACATTTTTTCTGTGTTCAATTCTGTTCCCAAATATTTCCTGTTACTTTTCCCCTAGTGTAGTGACTCATATTGTGAGAAAGAAGAAATAAGTTGTTTGACAATTTCAATGGTTTCAGAATGAGTTTTGCTCTCTGAAGTTTGCCTTCCATCTTTGATCTGTTTTTACCATTCCTCCTGCTTCAATATTTTTAAAAATGTTTATAACTGTTCATATTCTGTCTTATTTTCCTACTTACTACAGTAGGAAATATGCTACTTTTGAAGAAAATGTTCTACTTTTTTTTACGTTTTTCACTTTTTCACCCAATGTTTGTTACCCAGATTCTTGTATCATTGTATCTACTAGTAACTATATATTTTTCTTGTTTTACAGATCTGATCATATTAAAGAATTAATAATAATAATTGAAACAAATAATGACACTAGATTTTAACTAAAATTCTAATGAGATAAAGAAAGTTACCTTATAATAACAGAAGTTCTTTCAAAATTGAGAATATTCAGATGAACATAAAGGACAAAGGATGACAAAAACTTCCGGAAGGAAAATAGATAGGAGAAAGTAAAATAACAGTTTATTAGATAATGAAAGTTTTTGTCAAAGGGATAACTCAAATCAGATTTCTTTATGAACAATTCAGCATAATCTCTTCTTCTACTCAATATTGTCTCAAAAGAAATTTCCGGATATAATACCAATTAATCACATTTAATTATTCTCAAAACAGCAAGTATAAATTAATTATAGCAACTTTAATATCATTAATCGTTTACAAAAAAAAAAAAACTAAATCCAAAAGTAGTGACAATCCTACAAAGAAAAAAAAATGTAAATAAGTTACAAAATAAAAATAAAAAGGAAACCATAAAGAAAAGACTAACATGAACCCCTTATTCGTACAATGTCCCGCTTACCTACCTAAAACTAAAATGAGTATATATATATAGGGTATATATATTATAATTTAATCTTTCCCATATTGACGCCCTAATTACATCCCAGAGCCTTTTTCAATTCCACCAGATTTCTACGATTATTTTTCTTTGTAAGCCCATCTGCTAATTGTAACCGAATTTACCCATTCAACTGACTTTACCACCCCATTTTAGATTTTTTCCTTCAAGTTGGCTAACTATTCTTAACATCCTATTCTTTACCGCCTTTGTAGAATTTATGCTGTCTCTTAAAGATGTACAATCTGTCATTGCTGCAATGTCCATTTTATCAAGATCATTGGTAGTAGTTAATTCTTCCCACAAAAATTTAATGTACTCCCCCCATTCTATGGCTTCCACCATACTCATACTCAAGGTTTCAGCCGACAAAGTTGAACTTACCACTCGTTTTGATTTCCTAATAAGGACAAATATTGCCTGCCATATCTTTTATCTTTATACAATAACCTGTGTGTTCTCCCCTCGCTCACATTATTAAATGACGCCTCAGAGTAAACCTCTAACCTCATCCTACCCCTTTTTAACTTGGGTATCTTCATTTGAATTTCTTCCTTTTTTGCTCTTTCAGCCACCCTAACTAATTCCTTGTAATCCTCTACCATGGCCTCTTTCATATTCCATCCCAGAAAACTTGCATCAAAACTAAGATCATGACTAGTATTTTGTGACATCCAATTTAACTTTCCCAGCAACGATCTATATTCTGTCATTTCCTCTTCATTTAACCTTTCATCTTTATCCTTGTTTAGTTTTCTTATCACTAATTTGTCCCTTGAGTAACTCTTCTGACTTACAACAATATCACCTCCTTTCTTTTGTTCCACCTCTATCCCTAAATATTTAAGAACTTCACTTTCTTCTCTTCCAACCTTCAACTCCCTTTTCACCTTCGATATGATTTTCTCCTCAAACATTTTATTTCCTCCGTAAATGAGATCATCTACATGAATCCCCATTATGCCATAAACAAAACCATTATCTTCCCATTTAAATATTATCTATTTTAATTCTTTTCCCTCCAATTTTTATTAACAATTCTACTAAACTCTCATACCATTTTCTAGCTGCATCCTTCAACCTGTATACAGTTTTCTTCAGTTTCCATAATTTTAAGGTATTGGCTTCATCTGGTGGTTTTATCACAACCTCTCTTTCCATTTCTTTTCCTTGTAAGTAAGCTGTTTTTACATTCAAGGTTTTTGCCTGTCAATCTTTCATATTTTATTGATAGTATTATTTTCAGCCCTAATATTGAAAAAGTGGGAGCTTCACAATCTTCTATTCCTAGACTGTCTTTTTCTATAAAACCTTTAACTACTAATCTTGCTTTCTATATCTTGCCTTCCTCTTTCTCCTTTTCTGTAATTATCCATTTCGTCTTAAGTACCTTATTCCCTTTACTTTCTTCTATCTCTTCAAACATTATTTTCTATCCAACTCGCAATCTCCTTCTTTGCTTTAATTTTCTTCATGGAATCTGTTACAGTTAACAACTTTACCTTTGCTGAAGTAAGATTCTTCTTTATCTTCCTCCACTTCATATTCTCTTAAGTCAGCCCAAAACTCTTCCTCAAGGAAGTCCAAATCTTTAACATTATAAGTACTATCATATTTACCTCCTCTTTTACTTCCCAAACTCATCACTTTCACCCTCCCCACCATCTTCCTCATTATCGTGTCTTATTCTATAATTTTTTCCTTTTCTGATATCCAAAGGATGAATCCCACCATCTTCCTCCAAATCATCATCATCTTGCTCAACCTCCTCTTCTCCTTCATTTTCTTCCCCTTCTTCCTCCTCCTCATCTTCTTCTTCCATCACCTCCCTTACCTTCTCCCTTTCTTTATCTTCCCCCTTTTCTCTTACTTTTTGTATCTTAGTTATATGTATCTTATTGACCTCTCTAATCAAGGCTCCATGTTTAACCATGACTATTTTACCATCTCTCCCAATTATTCTCCCAGGTCCTCTCCACTTTTCCTCACCCTTTTTCTTATAATAGACTTTGTCTCCCACTTGAGCTTCCTCTATTTTATGTGCTTTAATCTTACATTTTTTAGAGCCCTCCTTATCTCGATCCAACATTTGTAATTGCATTAATTAATTTTGCTCCTATCTCCTCTTCAAGTTCAGCAGGGCTGAAATGTTCCATTTCATGTTTTGAAATGTTCCATTTCATGTTTACCTCGATAATATATCCCAAACACTTTCTGATTGGGAGAATTCCCACCACTCATTATTCTATCATTTTTCACACTGACCATCCACATTAATATCCAATCTCTTCCTTTAACTTCATCCTTCTTTAGTTTCCTCATACCTTCCTTTGATTGATGTCCCAACTGTCTTTTCGCTTTTCTCATTACTCCACAGACTCTCGCTGACAGTACATAGCATCTCTATGCCCCATTTTTCAGTAAATTTGATTATTTCTTAGTTTTGAAATTCCCTGCCTCCATCAGTTAATATCTTTTGAGGGGCTCCAAAATAACTAATCCATTTTTCCATTACACATTCCATTATGTTAGAAGGTTTCTTTTAGCCATTTTGCTTTGACAGTAATGGGTTGCCCAATCCACCATGACCAGAAATTTTTCACCTTCCAATTCAGCCTATGTCCATGATAATACTTTGTTTGAAATTTTTTGCCAAGGCCAACCCCAACTATAAGCCTTTTCCGATGGTTTTTCTTATATTACATGGTTTTCACGAAATTTGGTGCAAATCTGCTTTATTGTATGTGTTTGTAACTTTTTCTTTCTTCTACCTCTGGGAAACCCCCCCATCATGACCCCATGCTTTACAAATCATTTGTTGCAGTTTATCAAAGGTGCAATGGCCTTATAAAATTTGTTAAATTATATAACGCAAACAGGCATTATTGGCTCAATTTTTTCCAATGAAAATTGTATTATGAGTATTATTTGCCTTTGGTAAGAGCGTTATGGTCCATGATCGATCGTCTTTTGCATTTTCCCTTTTTCCCTTAATTTAATCCTTATGTGACACTTGCTGTCCATATTAATAGGTATTTTTTCGTTAATTACAGAATGTTTACATTCCAAATATTTATTTCCAAAATCTATCCTAGCACTTAACTTGTCCAAAACTACAGTCCCTATCAACCATGGTATATTCCCTTTGACTATTTCAGTTTCCAGTAATGCACAATTATTCCCTAAGACAATAGGGATTAAAAATTTCCTATTACACTTATATTCCCTTTCCCCAAAAACATAAGTTGCTTCTACCCTCTTTTCTGATTCCCCCATCATCTCCAATTCTTCCCTATTTAAAGTCGAGAGAATTGCTCCTAGTCACAATTCTCCTACTACACTGTTCTTGCAACCGTTATCAACTATCGTACTGATTATATCCCAGTTGTCCTTTTATCATTCTATCCTCCTAACAATACCACCTCTTTGGTCACTTGTTTCCTTTCATTACACACATTAGCCAAGTGACCTTTTTCTTTACATTTGTAGCATTCTTTATCTTTCATCCATCAGTTTTCCGCCTCGTCTTTTCTTTATCATTTCTTCTATATTCCGGACAAAACCTTTGCACATGTCCCTCCTTCTTACATTTATAACAAGCATTCCTTCTCAATATTTTTTTATTCCTCTCCACTATACCATATCTTTCCTAGTTTTGGTTCTGAAAACTTTCCTTATAATTCACACTAACAGGCTCGTCACTCTTGTATGCTATAAATCTCCGTCCAAAGCACCTAACATTATTTTTCCTCATTTTCAGACAATTTACTCCTCCCCAACAACAAACCTCCTTTGTGTTCCTCTCTAGTTCAGCCATTCCGGCTGCAGTACACCTCAATGCTACATCAAATCTACTCACGAAGTTCTGTATCTCCTCCGTAGTTCTTCTTTCAATTCTGAAGAATGCGTTCATACTATCCAACTTTTCTCTTTTCTTGTCACTGCTATATTTCTACTCCAGAACACTCATTATCTTGTCAACTCCATCACTACTTGTTATTTCCTCTCTTGGCAATCCTCCTACCAGTTCCAATGATTCTCCACATAGTGCACTCCGAATAGTAAAACTCGGGTATTTATCCACATTCTTATTTCTCCATATCCAATCTTCCACTTTACCTTTCCACTCCAAAAACCTCTCCTTCTTTCCATCAAACACAGGACATTTCTCACTCCTTTTACTTTTCTCTGTATTCTCATCATCTGAGCCCATTTTCAACACTTTTAAAGATTACATAATTTTGGATTTAGAATTGAAACAAATAATGACACCAGATTTTAACTAAAATTCTAACGAGATAAAAAAAAGTTACCTTATAATAACAGAAGTTCTTTCATAATTGAGAATATTCAGATGAGCACAAAGGACAAAGGATGACAAAAACTTCCAGGAGGAAAATAGATAGGAAAAAGTAAAATAACAAAGTATTAGATAATGAAAGTTTTTGTCAAAGGGATATCTCAAATCGGACTTCTTTGTTATGAACAATTCAGCAAAATCTCTTCTTATTCAAAATCGTCTCAGATGAAATTTCAAAATATAATATCAATAAATAACATTTAATTATTCTCCAAACAAGTTTCAATCAATTATTGCCACTTAACATCAATAATCGTTTATAAAATTTACTACACAAAGCGGTGACAATCCTACAAAAAACATAAAAAAGGAACCCATAAAGAAAAAGACTAGTACGGACACCTCTTATTCGTTACGTCCACTTAACCTACCTGAAAATATAAACATAATAAGCAAAGAGGATGAACATCTTTCAACCATAGAATTGGGTACAGAAGACAACCCCCAATGTCACTTGCTGCAACATTGGGTGTGTAAAATAAAGAATCTGAAGTATGAAGTGTTTTGTCATTTCTGTAAAAGGAATATTAAATGTGGCAATTGTGGACTTAATCAGCTGTTTCAGCATTCACAATCACAAAGTCATATTTCTTGTCTCAAAGATATTGAAAAAGGACTTTTGTAAAGAAATCAAGCGGAAGTTCATCAGATCCTCAACCCGACTCTATTGCTTGCTGCTCCAGTAGAGATTGTATTTTAAAAGCAAAACTTTTGTGGGCTATGAAAATTGCACATAGTAACTTCTTTTAATTCTTCAAAACACTTGGGTCAATTATTTTGTGTTATGTTTTATGACAGTAACTTGGCTTCTAAGTTTCATATGGGACTGTCTAAACTATTATACTTAATTTCTGAGGCAACTGGGCCTCGCTTTTATGAAACTTTGTTGAATGATGTTAGAAATTCAATCCACATTTATTCATTTGATGAACTTAGTAACAGGCAGTAAAAAAGCAGCTAATCTTTAAATCAGGTACTGGTCTAATGAGAAAAACATAGTTGCCATTTATCACCTTGATTCTTATCTTATGGGACAAGCAAAGTGGAAAGATATCAGAAAAAATTCTGAAATCGATAGACGGCGGAAAGCTTCTGCTCAAAGACCTGATTGCACTCGGAAATGATGGGCCAAATGTAAATAAAACTATTTAATAATATTGCTGGAGCCAAAAGTCAGCAAGATTTGCTAGAACTTCTAGATATTGGGACTTGCACAGTGCCATTTGGAAAGGCAATTAAAGTGTTTGGAAGTGAAGTTGTGGAGTTTGTGATTGGCCTACATAATTTTTCTTAGTGTTTCTCCTGTTAGAATCGAGGAGCTCAAGAACCTGCAAGATGAACTTAGACTCTCGATTGAAGTTCTTAAAACCCATTGAATGTAGGTGGTTGACATTGGGCCCAGAACTGGAAAGACTTTAGGGTAAATGGTCTGTTTTATTTAATTACTTTTTGCATGAATTTTTTGCAAGGGACAAAAAGTTATCAAATGCTAGGTACAAAAGAATTGCGAAATGCTTTAATATACCTAATACAATCCTAACAAATAAATTTTATTCTAACAATATTCAAACTTGTAGAACCATTCTTGAAAAATTTTCAATGTGTGGAACCTCATATTCACATATTGTATGATCATATGAACATTTTAATTGAGTTTGCTTAGCAGGTTCATGAAAGCAGATGAACTAAGAGGAAAAACGTTTTGTGATCAGAAACAGTTGAATTTCCCCAATATTGCTGTTGAGTTGAGTGACATTGATCTGGAAATTGGTGTAGAGAATGAAAAGTTTTGACAAAAGTGAAACAAGAGCATCAGAAAGGATTGCTTTTAGGGATGAAAAGTTCTATCACGAGTTGGTAGGAAAACTATTAAAGAAAATGCCTTTAGATAACATGATACTGAAGAAGGTTAGGTTCCTTACACCAGAAAATAGGTGTGAAACTTGGACAGTAAAATCAATAAAAGATTCTCTACCTAATGTTCCCCTCATTCCAACCTCTAAATGTTTGATTTGTGTAGCAGATGAATGGAGGGTTCTTCAATGTGAGGTTGTGCCAGAGAACTGGTAATGTGATAAAGTTGAAGGAAAAAAATTCAGTATTCAGTATTGAAGTAAGATTTTCTCTGAAAAACTCTTTTAATCAATGCAAGTATCCTCAGTTGATGAGTCTGGTTAAAGCTCTCCTCATCATTCCGCATGGAAATGCAGATGTTGAATGTGGCCTTTTCACAGACATCTAATTACCTTACAGATTCCAGAACCAACCTTTCTCAGGCATCAGTTAGTGCATTACAGTCCTCAAAGATGGCTTAAAGCAATTTGGTTATGAAGTCCATAAGGTGCCCATTTCAAAGGACTTTACTGAGAAGGGAATCCGATGCTATTAAATATTTTAGAATAGGATTGGAGGAAGAGAAACTGATCGAGGCCCAACTAAAAAACAAAAAGAGGAAGACAAAGAAAAGGAAAGAACCAAACAATTTCGTAATGGAAAAGATTTTTGAAAGGAAATCAATGAGAAAATGAAAAGAAGCTATCTTCAAAGAAAATCCCCTTTAGGAAAAAGAAGTTAAAGCTACAACAAAACATGCAATAACTATATATTCCTTTGGTTGAAGAAGCCATGTAAGATGAACTTGCATTAAGGTAAAGACAGTCACTGATTTTTCTTATCTTTCATCCATCAGTTTTCCGCCTCAATGATTACAGTTTGCAAAAAAAAAAAAAATGATGGTAATTATTTCTAAAGCGAAATAAGATATGAGCAAAAAGAAGATTGAGAAAATAAAAGAACCGTGCTTGACTACTACGTGCAAAATCTAGCAAAAAACAAAAAACAAACAGAAACAAACACTGCTAAGACAAAAAATAATAAAAATTATTCTTGTACTCATTGGGGAATTTGTGCAAAACAGTTTTTTGGTTTTTTATATAGTTTTATCCGCGATTTATTATATTTTTCACGTTTATTTGTAATTCTTTATAGTTTATTAATGTAAATATTGACACAAATTAGGGTTTGAAACTGTACATCATTTCATTATTCTGAACTTAATAAATTTTCATTCATTTTTAATTGGACCAATTGGGTCCTTCTACTTTTTAAAAATCTATAAAAGCAAAAAAAAAACTTTTTAAGGTCTTTAATTACTATTCCTGAGGCAAAATTAATTTCGCCCCTCGATATGACTGGTTAATGTTCATTTCTAATTTTGGCTGTAATTTTTCAAATCTTCCCTTCCTACCAACACAACTGAATATTTGATGTCTATGCTTTCACCTGATTTTCCTCTATCTTAATTAAACGCCAAATAAATTTTTTTCTTCGCCATCAAATGGTCTTATCTATAATATGTATAGCTACTGACTGTATTTCTATATTTAGTATGCCTATAATTTTAAACATGCAAAAAAACTTTCCAAATTCGTATCGATTTGTTGAATGATGGAGCATCATATTTTTGAAACTACCATCCTTTCGCCATTATGGTCCGGCCACATTTTTGATTTCCTATATTAATGAAAAGTTATTAATAAATTATTTTTTATCTTTTGCTCTTTTAATCTAATATCATATTAAAAATAAACAGCCAGAAAACCGTAACTGTTTTCACTACAATTGAACGGGGCGGTGGAATTTGCCGGGGCCGGGTTAGCTAAAATTAGAGAAATGTAAGTCAAAACACTGAAAGTTTAAAACTTAGGATGAAAATTAAATATATGATTTCAATATTAATAAGTTTTAATTATAAACAGGTACATTTTTTTAAAAAAATTTTTATTTTCCCCCCCCCAATTTTTTAAAATAAAAACTATTTTTGAAGAAAGTTTTTAGAAAATAATTGATTTTCTAGAAGAATAAGTTGTATTAAATATATATTATATATATATATAATATAATATATATATATAATATATATATATATAATATATATATATATATAATATTTTATTCTATTTAATAATAATATATTATATATATATATATATATATATATATATTATATATATATATATATATATAATATATATATATATATATATATATATATATATATATATATATATATATATATATAATATAATATATATATATAATATATATATATATATATATATATATATATATATATATTATATATATAATATATATATATATATATATAATATATATATGAGTATATATATATATATAATATTATAATTATATATATATTTAACAGCTAAATACTTTTCCTCAGTGCTGGAAGCGCGCTTTTGTTCAACCGATCCCGAAAAAAGGTAGCCTTTCTGATCCTTCAAACTATCGCCCTATAGCTCTCACTTGTATTCTATCTAAAGTCTTTGAAAATCTTCTTAACTCTCATTCCTGGATCATCTCGAGTCTCATTCCCTTCTTTCATGACTTTCGCATTATGGCTTTCGACGTTCGAGTTCAACTGGTGACATACTTTTCTATTTAACTGATTGTATGGTCTTTCTGGCCTTAGGGGACTATGGGGATCTTGCGTGGTGGCGCTTGACATATCCAAAGCTTTTGACCGAGTATGGTAACATGCGTCGCTACTCTCGAAGCCCCTTCCTTGGGTTTCCTCCCTCTCTTTGCTTACTCATGTTTAGTTTTCTCTGCATATCGTTTCCATATCAGCAGCAATTGATGGAGAGACCTCTTGCTCCTCCATTCCTGTTAATTGTGGTGTTCCAAAGTGTTCTGTTTTTCATCCAATCTTTATTCTTCTTTTCATCACGATCTCAGCTGTAACTTTAACTCTGTCACTCTTACGCCGATGACTCAACTCTCCATTCTTCTACTTATTTCAAACTGCTCTTCCCCTCTTTTGCATCTAGAGCTGCCTCTCGTCTTCTGCTTTCCCGATTCTATTCTTGCGATCTGGATGGGATTTCCCGTGGGGTCACCGCTACCTGTGAAGATTTAGCTCTTTAATAAACTCAACTTCTTTATTTCTCCTTCTAAAAATGGCCTCGGAACTTTTCAATTTTCCTGTACGGCTCTGACGTCTCACCCATGAATAACATAAACATTCTGGTCTCAACAATAACAACAAATTTGTCTTGGAAACCTCAGATATTCAATAGTTGCTAAGGGGCCTCAAACAAGATCGGAGATTTATTCCCACTGACGGAGTCTTTTTCCTCTGAACAGTTTACTCGTTATATAAGGGTCTTTTCCGCCCTTGTATGGAGTACGTTCTCACATCTGGGGGGGCTCCGGCTCCACCCTTCTATTGGATAGGGTTGAGTCAAAGCTAAGAGATTCATAGACTTTTCTAACTTTTTCAAATTTCCTTGATCCTCTATTCCTGCTACTGACGTTGGCGCTCTCTCTTTTCTATAGGTACTAAGGTGGCGGGTGCTCGGGGGGCTGACACTACTCGCATACCAACAACCTTTGCGTAGTCTTTGTAAGGATAGGGGTGTCCTTGCTCTCGCATAAGTGTTGCGTGAGTATTGAGAAACCCCAGACTTGTTCGTCGTGGTGCCTCTTTCTTTCCAGCTACTTCTGTTCCTGTGGAATTCCTTCCTCCTTCTGTTTTTCCAACTGTATTTTAATCTTCCCCCTCTTTAAAGCCCACGTCTGCGCTCACCTGAAGATTTGCATTAGTTGCGGAATTGGGTGGGTTTTCTATGTTTTATCTTCCCCCCTCCCTGAAAAGGGCCGAGCCCGTGAGTGGTGTTGCGACGTGTAAAATATATATATATATATATATATATATATATATATTATTATATATATATAATATAATATTTATATATATATATATATATATATATATATATATATATATATATATATTATATATATTATTATATATAATTCTATACAAGATAAAATTTTGAAAATGAGATCGGAAAATATTTGAATTTTCTGAAATATTTACTTAAATAAAATAAATATACATTAATATTTTAACAATTATTTTATTTCCTTTTCGATTCGTCTGATATATCAAATTTCGAATATTTTTGTTAAAACAACTCGAAAAATTATAATTTGGCCTCAATTTAATTTGAATCATAGTAAATACCACAAAAAAAATTGATTATTTTTAGGTATGTTTATATTTTGCATCATTTATAACAAAGGAGTAATGGAATTAAAATATATTTTTTTTATTTTGTTTGATTTAACCCTCTATTATTTTAGTGTATAATTTACAGCTAACTCCGGTAGAAAACCCCGGTTTTTTTCTGATTTTTGGCCGGGGCCGGGTCGCTAAAAATTGCCACCCTAATGGGTCTATCATTAAATTATACTGACTTAATATTCATTAAAATTTGCTTTAAGTGTTGCCACATGATAAAACAATTTTTGTCTTTAAACTCCTTATCCCAGTCAGTTATACTAAGCATGTCTTGAAATTTGGCAAAATCACCAATTTGGAAAGCTAGATCTTTTCCTCATTAATTTGTTATTTGGGCATAGCTATTACCGTTATATCACATTCATGTTCAATCTATGGTCACTAATTTCTAAATTCTCCTCAACTCTAACCTCATCCAGCATACTTTTCATTTTTGATAAGCCTTAGGTGTTGTGTGTCTTGTAGGTTCATGGACTACTTGGCTCAAAAAGTTTTTGACAAGGAATCCCACTGAATATCAGGAAAATTAAAATCACCCATTCTAACTATACCTTTTTCTTTTTTGTGGCTTTGTCTTGATTTCTTTCATCATTAATACGTTTAATTCTAGACTCTGGCCAAGAGGTCTATAAAATGGCCCTATCTGTATGATTTATTATGCATAAGAATATCTACCTACACAGATTCAACATCATGATTAGTTTTAAGTTTATATTATAATTAAGACTCAAAAAAAGTATTAGGAACCTGTATAGTGCACCAGTGCCTATCCAGATTTAATGAGGTTATAGATGTGCAGTTTTTACTGAATTTTACATATGATTTAACTTTTTATGACTAATTTACCTCTGTGTAATTGTCAGGGTTGCATTGGCAACTGCCGTGGATGCTGCCCACAAACCCACCCAGGCTGGGCTTTTTTATACAAAAAACCCGGGCAAAATTGAATAGTAGGAAAGTTTTTATAATAAAAATATAAAATAGATTGATATAATTATTAAGAACAGATAAAAGCCAGAATTATTACATATATTTACACTGTAAATTACAGTATTATGGAAAGTAAAATGTTGGGTTTTTAAAAAATTATATTAATTATCAATTTTATTATTGTCACTTGAAGTCTTGAGCACAAAAGACAAAATTTAGGTACAGTAATTATTACTTTTGAAAGAAAACTTAATCTGTAGTAACATATAAAACTGTAATTGCAACTTAATCATTAGTACAATAAAATGTAATTGCAATATTGTGAAACTGAAAGATGGGCTTTTAAAAAAATTAAAAAAAACAAGTTACCATAAAAGTTAAACTTAAAATTTATGAATTTATTTTATTGTAATTTAATCGTAATTTTAATATTTTTAATTTTAGAAAAACTATTTTGAGATTAATAATTAATAACACTGGTAAATGTTGAATCTTTTTAAAAAATTATATATAACTTTGTATTTATTTAAGTAACAAACACAGAGAAAAAAAATTGCCCATTAGGCTATATATATATAGTAGCTAATAGTTATAAGCCTCGAGTGCTATAATATTAAGTTAAATTTAAGTTTTCTTGAAAGACATTTTCTACCAATTATTACTTTTAGTATCTTTTACATCTTATGGCTAACATTACAAAGTTTTTCTGCCCTATCATATCCCTACTATTTCTAAGCTTCGTTGGAATCATCCTACAAAATTTGGAATATTCGTTCAATCGAAGCTGAGCTGGCTGGAAGAGATAATACCATTATCATTAATTGGCAAAATTTGTTTGTAATTATTGTTTGTCATATTTTCTTTTAACATATACTTGGGATATTCTCCCTCATCCTCAATGGATAACAATAGTAATTGGGCAATATAAGATGGATTTATAATTTTTTTTTTCAATCCATTCAGATATTCTTTCATTTGTTTTTGTGTAAGGTCAACTCCTTTATATTTTGGGTGGCTTGATAAGCAACAAGATGAAGAGGCGTTTATACATTGGTCAAATCTTTTTTTTTTATTATTTGTAAGTAAGGTTTGGGGGGATTATTTATTATTATTATTCCCATCCATTACATGAACAACATTCTCCTCAAGTTTTTATATATATATATATATATATATATTATAATTATATATAATATATTATATATATAATATTATATATATATATATATATATATATATATATAATTTTTTATATATATATATATATATATATATATATATTATATATATATATATATATATTATTATTAATATATATATATATATATATATATATTATAATATATATTATATATATATATATATATATATATTTATAATATATATATATATTATATATATATATAATATATTATATATATAATATATATATTATATATATATATATATATATATATATAATAATATATATATATATTATATATAACTGAAATATATATATAAAATTCGAAATATCTTTCGTTGATCCCTATATAAAATGCATACCTCCCATTACCTTCGTTGATTACTCCATACAATGGAATATTAATGTTGCATGTGGCTGCCACAGTGGCATAGAAAACTATTATCATTGCTAGCAGTTACTAATTACACAAGAAACTTGGAAATTTATTTTCTTGTTTGATTATTGTCAGAAATTTATGGTGTTGAGTCATCCAAATTAATATTTATAGAGATCTTTCACAGAGGTATATTGCCAAGCTTCACATCCATATTAATAAGTATCTTTACTAAGAAATTTCCTCTACAGCACAGTAGGTCTACTCACATAATTGAACAAAGATATAATTTGCTATTATATTGCACTCTCACTGCTTGTCTTCCTATTCTCGTTTCTTTTACGAATTTCAAATAGCTCTTAATTTTAATGACTATTAGTTGACCATTCTCTGAATATTCTTCCACAACATCCATTGGCTCTTCTTTTATTTCAATCTTATCTTTGAAATCGATGAATGGGTGAAGTATTTTTTCCTGTGAAAAAGATAAATTTTGAAATGATAATTTTTATAATAAGTATAGTCCATGTCAACTCAGGCAGGCAAAGGAAAATTGTTACCTTCTTAGTCTCATATGTTTTTGAATTTAACTTATGTTAAAACTCAGGAAAAAGTAAGATAAACGTATTTTTTTGCTTTGCCCAAAAACGTTTCTGGGCTAAGATACAGCCCACCAAAGATGACATCCCGGGTACCATTTCTCAATTTTGATTTTTGACAAAAAATTAAATGTGCTGTATCTCTTGAATGGTTCAAGATATTTTGATGCCTTTTTTTTTGTATTTTAAAGATATTTTTCTATTTAAAATGATATACTTTTTATTTTTTTTTTTTTTTTAACGTTTATGTACATATTATTTTTTCAGCCCTTTTTTTTTCAAAAATGCCAATCTTATTTTTTTTTTTTTTTATATACTGTTGATCAGTACTATCAGACTCGGAATCACCCATATAAACACCCAAACACAGCCCTACAACAAAAAAAAAAATAGTATCTAAGGGTTCCAGATTTAATCTGTTAAACTCAAAAGTGGATATTCTCCTTCTCGGAATGTAGTACTCAATAGTACTGATCAACTAAAAAAAAAAAAAAAAATTATTGGCATTTATAAAAAAAAAATTATTAAAAAAAAAAAAAGTGTAGCAATAAAAGTTGAACCATATTTCAAAAAAGAGTACATTATTTTAAACAGAAAAATATTATCTTTAAAAAAAAAAAGTCAACTAAAAATATCTTGAATCATTCCAGAGATACAGCACTTTAAATTTTTTGAAGAAAATCAAGATTGAAAACTGGTACCTGGGACACCATCTTTCGGGGTCTGTATCTTGGCCCAAAAATGTTTTTGGGCAAAATAAAAAAAATGTGTATCTTAATTTTTCCTGAATTTTAACATAAGTCAAATTGAAAAACATCTGATCTGAGACTATGCCTTAATTGACATGAAATATACCATAAATAACGAAAGAAGACGTAAATTAATCAGCTGAAAAGACCATAAAAAACTGTATTATTCAAACATGACATAATAATAATATATATACTACTTTAAGATA
>JABUQX010048039.1:47500-57500 GCA_015478945.1 Trachelipus rathkii
AATGGTGATGGATATTAAGTGATGTTCTATAACTATATATCTGTGACTTAATCAACGTTCATAATTTTTTATCCATAAATACTTAATAAACTTTGAGTTTAGTCTAACGCAGATACAGTCTAGCTTGTTTAATTCGTGGCCACACACTCCCACATGAGTTTTATTTATTAAAACTTTTTGTAATATGTGGCATAATTGATGGTAAAGACAGATGTACATTCTCACCAAGTGTCTCGAATTACTAATAAGATTTCATACATATTCATGATGATATTTAAATAATGTTTAATCTACGAATACATATAACTTATTAATATTACGTAACTCTTCCTTATCTAATCGGGAAATCTATATATATATCGTATCATATATACTATTATATACATCTATATAATATCTTATATATATATAACTGTTATAATTATACAATATCATTATAATCATTCTCACAATAATATAAATTCAGCAGAAAATTTTTTATTCCTTTCAGTTTCACTTCGATTGAAAAATTGAGGAAAACGATATCATAATGTATTTTACAAAATCAACACTCATCTTAAGTTTCTATTAATATATATTTTTATAATGCATGTGTTTTTTTTACTGGTTTTAAACCATTGTGATTTTTTATGTGTAGCTTATAACGTGCATAGGTTTAATAAGGCAAGTGAGTTATATTTATTAATAATACATAATAATGGTTATTAAACTCATTCCACTCTATTATCTCTATATATATTATATATATATTTATATATATTTATATATATATCTATATATATTTAATATCTATATTATATTATAATAATATATATTATATTATATATATTATATATCTATTATATATAATATATATATTATTTATATTTACTATATTATATATTATAATATTATCATATTATATCTATTATTTATATGACTTATTATCACTTTTATTCCAGATAATGGCATATGTTATTTTTGGGAACTCAAATTATCATAATTCAATTCTATACTGAATGTTTCGTATTTAATTTTCATATATCAAATACATCTTCAGTTACAGTGATTATAATAACACATGTTTAAAAAATACAATAATAAAAACAACTCTTTTTTTTCAATCAAACCATTGGTAGCTGCTGCTCTTGCTACCTCCTTGTGGTTGTATTTCTCCTACCTTTAATAATTTTCGGTTCATAAGAGCACCGTAGTATTTATAATTATTTTAATTTATTAAATGCTTTTTATTTAGTAATTTCTTTTTATTATTTTCAGTCATAGACATGTATTATATCAAGCAGTTAAATAAAAATAAAAAAATTTCCAACAATATATTTTTTTACGCATCTCATCATCAATTGAGATATTTGGTTTAATTTCATATTTTATAATTATATATATATTTATATATTTTATTACTCATTTATTTATATTTATTTATCTATTATATAGTATTTATATTATTACCTTTGTAGGATTTATTTTATCACTAGGCCTATATGATTTTATCTATAAATTATTTGCCTATTTGAATAGGTTATCTCAATATTTATCCTATGTAAGTATATATATAGTTATTTGGTATAATTTAAAATATGTTTATTCATATTTTGGCTGTGAGTTTTAGTATCACATTATATACGTTATAACACTGAATTATTGATATAATGATGTATTTTGGTGTTAGTGGTATAGTTAATATATCATTATAATAAGTGTAGTATGCGGTTCCATGGAAGCATAATGGAGGCAGAGAGTAACCCTTTTCTCTGTATAATAAAAGGCAATTTCAAAAATTAAATATGATTTATGAATTACCTATGCATTAAATATTACTAATTAATCATTCTATTATATCAATTTTTTTCATATTTGATGTGTTATAGTAGTAGGACTGGTAATTTATTGGCAATACTAATGCCTCTTTCTACTCCACACCTTGATCTTTTTACCTTCCTAGGCTTCTTTACTTTACCACCACCCTAAAATGTTGGACAACCCAAATTTTTTTAACGCCAAATTTTTTCGTTTTAATAGAATGACTTTTGCCTTTTCGACTCCTTTTTTGACTGACTTTTTGGCCTTGACCTTTTTGGCCTTGTTAAGCTTTTCATTGGCGCCTCTTTCGCTGTATTAGGGGTCGCGAACCCGTTGTACGTAGTCTCCTCCCTCTATTTTTGGCCTCTTTACTGGGTTTTATGTCCCCATTTTTTTTGATGTTTGGTCCTCTTGTATATTTCGTTTTGGATTTGATATTTTTGGCCTTGATAGCGATTCAATACTTATAGAGCTTCTGAAATTGAACTCAATTCTTAAAAAATTTGTACCATTCTCATTTAAAGGTCATTGTGATTGGTGATTAGTTAGGCGATTATCTTGAGCTTCTGTCCATAGTTACTCTGTTCACTTTTTTTTTCTATTCTACTCTCTTGCATTTGGTAGGTAATCGTCCTTAACTATGAGGTCATTAGTAGGTATCTTTTTTTGACCTATGTTTGGGATCCTTGTCTAACTTTATTTTCATCATGCTGGTCGCACAAAACACACACACATGGCTATAGCTTTTCCGAGATTTCTTCTGCTTAACTACATTCCACTACGCATTCAATACTCCGCTAGATCTATATTATATCACACCTATATAATTTCAACACAACCTTCATGACTATACTTACATACTATATAATCTATGACCTTATAAAACACCTATGTTCACTTATTATACACACATACACTATGGCATTATACCACACATACCACTATGAACACTTATACACCATTCCCTATATTGACACTTATACGCACTTACACCTATATGACTCATCTTACATCACCCAATAACTACTTTAAACACTTCACATATAGCACTTACACTTACCATAGCAACTTACACTCACTATATGACACTTATACCTCACATAAATACACACACACCCCAATACATATACACACTAATGACATCATTATATAACGACTTACACTCTAACCATAGAATCATTTTGAGCACTTAGCCGTTGGATGCAGCTTACACTTACACATGAGATTACACTTTACAGGCTCATTACGCCTCGACTACTTCGATTAGTTGGTTGATGCTCTCAATTGTGATGGCTCAATTTGATGCCTAATTTGATGAGCTGTCTTCCCGCGTTGTGACTCGGCTTGTTTCATTCTAATCTGTTGAATGCCATTCTATCAAGCGGTTCGGTATAGCATTGAAGCTTTGTGTTTCTGTTAGCATTCCCATTCCTTTCAGCTGTCACTCGTTGATGTTCATTGCTCTTTGATGACTTCAATCTCTTTGTTATGATCGTCCATCTTTGTTTGTTGTTTTCATTCCTTGGTATGCGTTGTAGCAATTTTTTGATAGCACATATATTGAATGACTTCATCATTTATTTAGATAGTTTAAAGTGCTATTATATAAGGTCTTTGTATGGTTAGTACATTTTGTAGTTCCAATCTACCAGTAAGGAAGTATTCCTAGGTAGTTGCTTTACTTATTTATTAGAAGTGAATCTCTTATATTATGAGTGTTATGTCTAGATAGATGTTGTTATGTGGTGTTCTACAGTGTGAGTGCTCAATGAGTGTCGTGAATGAGTGCTCCATAGTGAGTGCATCATGAGTGTCATAGTGATTGCTCCGTCTATAGTGCTCAATTGAGTGACTATGAGTGTGCAACTGATGTGCCATTTTTTTCAATGCCTTTTCTAGCCTCCCTGAGCCTAGAATAGCATTAATACTGTTTACCCCTAGGTTATAAGGTATGAGGATCCGATTGGTGTATATTATTGCATCAAGTTATTAATATTGTCTCTTCTTTTCTTTCTTCTCTCTTTTAGTCTTCTTATCTTATGAGTAGTTTTTTCTAACATCTATACCCTACTATTCTTATATAATATATTAATCTCTTATTCTTTATATTTGTTATTATTATTATAATATTATATTTATTTCTATCTAAATTATATATATATATACTCTATTATTAATATATATTATTATATTATTACTTTAATTACTACGGGGTTTATATTTATATACTATTCTCATATTATATTATAATTATTTATATTTACAAATATATCATATATTAATATATATATATAATATATATATATAATCTATAACTTAATATACAATTATCTATACATCTTTGCCCTTATATTTTATAGCTCATCTATATGGTGTATCTTAGTTATACTATCTTCTAGTTATAACTTATTATACTATTTAGTATATACTACTATATTATATTATATAATAGGTAGTATAATAATAGTTTATTATTAAATGGGAAGATCATCAAACCTGCCTTGTATTTGTTCGTGTTTATATATTATATTTACTTCCTCACACTACTCAAATACATCACATACATCATACTAGATATATATCACTTAACTCCTCTACCATCTCCTCTACTTTACGCTATAACACTCTACTACAACACAGATATCCACACATCTTAACTCTAACTCTCCATATCCATAGATCAACTTATTACACACTTACACTTTAACTTTACTTACATTCCACATATAGCACTACTACTACACAACTCATCAACCTAACACTACGGTCATTATGACACTTTATCCCACTCTCTCTTAAACATTGCTCATACTCAGACACTTACATCTACATACTGCAGCGAGTAATGAGCTTATAGGGTGTAGCAGGTCGTTCGCTCATAGTATTCATCTATTATACTACTCCTCATATATCTACCTTACACTTCTCCACACCACTCATTACTTAATACAGTATTTACACTTAATATCTTTCGTGCTTCTGAACTTTTTTTCATTCACTCACTGAATATTTGTGATTCTCGTCAATATTTTGATTGGATTCATGGCCTTTTTACCTCTGCCTATAATACTTTGTGATGTCTAGTGTCTCTCTTTGTATGATATCCTGTGTGATTACGTTACTTTACGGATACTATTCTGTTGTTGATTATTCTGTGTGTGTGCTGATGTTCATATCTGTTGTCCTCGTTCTTGCTTCTGATGACGTTTACTAGCATTGTTGATTATTGTTTCATAGTTGACTTAGGAGTGTTTCTGTGGTGTATGGTTCGTATTCGACTTTTGATTGGTTCCCTCTTTATCGAGCTTGTGTTTAACGCTTGTCGTAGCGGGGTGCAAGCGTGACGCTCTCTTCCGCTGCAATTATGATCAGTCTACCCGACTTTTCGCGTCTTTCCGCATGATGTGAGCGCTGCGTCCTTGCGTCTTCTGCTCGGCGCTGCGCCTGCAGTGTTGCTCGGAATGATTTCGCAGTACTCGCACGTTGTGCTTAGCTGCGGCCGCAGGCGGATCTAATTAGTGTTGGCGCGTAACTGATCTGCTTGCGTGCGCGCCGTGCAGTGTCGCTATTATTACGCCGCCGCTAGACATATTGAAAAATATTATAAATATCTATGAGAGTCATTCATTTATGCTCTTATGTTCATATCATCCTTATTATTAAAATAACCATTTTATATAATAGATGCTATAAAATTTGTAAACTTCATTTACAGACTTATTATTTAACATATATTTTATTATAACATTTATTTTTTCTTTATTTTTTTTTAACTTATACTTATTTAATCTTTAATAAATTTTTAAAAATTTGTAAATTAGTGTTTTGTTTGATATTAGCCTGCAGTGGCTTATGTATATATAATCAATTATTTTAATAATTTACTACAATAATGTAAATCGTAAATTTTATTAAAACAGTATACTTTAGCAGACTTAATACGCAGTAAATCATAATTCAATAGAAGGTGTTTATACTAGCAACATAAGGGATTTAGTAATGCTTTTGTTTTATACTGCTTTTACTAGCTTTATACTTCATTGTTTTACTAGCTTTATCACTCTAATATTATATTATTATAACATTATCACATACTCTAAAAGTCAGTAAATTCAGTTAATATCATTTAGAGGGTGATTACATTATTGCAAAACGGATTTAGTTGCCTTTTATGTTTACTGCTTTACGCTTTATACTTTTTTTTTTTACTCTGCTTTTTAACTTCATATACTATATATATACTTTACAGATCTTAAAGCAGTAATCAGTAATAATATAAGTGATGTACATTAGCAAAATAGGGGATAGGTATAGCTCTCTTTTTGTTTTACTCTGCTTTTATCTGTTTACACTTCAATGTTTTTTACTCTGCTTTAACTTATATTTTATTAACTTACTATATCCTTTAGCAGTAAATCAGATCAATAAAATATTGATTTTTTTTTTAAAATAACTTCCTCATTTGGTTATGACTTTTTTGTTTCATTCTGCTTTTACTTTAAGGCTTTTCACCTGCATTATCTGGTCTTTTCTCATTATAATTTATTATTTACATTACATACCTTATAACGACGTAATATTAAAGTATAATATCAATATTAGAGTGTTGAATTTACATAGCAACAATAGGGCGAATTATTGTATGTCTTTGTTCTTACTGCTTTACTGCTTATAACTAATGTTTTAACTCTGTTTTATTGTTTTATTGCTTATTGTTTTACTGCTTTATTAGTTTCAATTGATTAATCATTATATTTTTATTCTCTTTAGTATCTGTTTAAGACTGTTTTAATACTTTGAATTTTTTTTTATTTTTATTATTGCAATAATAATTAATATTAATGTTATTTAAAATCAAATTATTTTATTATAATTAGAATCATAATGAACTAGTGGTGTTTATATAGTTGAGCAGAACATATAAGAGCATATGAGTGTAAAGAATGTATAACAAGACATAGCATATCTTATGAGTAGATATATTCTTTCTTTCCAGTAGTATCTTGCAGTTCAACTATCTAATATCTCATACTTAATTCATTGTCGATATGTAACACCTCTCTTATGTCTTGATTTCACTGTAGTTATACAGCTGCTTTTGACAGGATGTAATGTTAATAAATACTATGAGTTAAAGCAAGTAAAACATATGAGTTAAAGCAGTAAAGCAAGTAAAACAAAAGATACTAATCCCCTTGTTGCTATGTAACACCTCTATTGATTTACTGCTTTTAAGGTATGTAATGCCTCTAATAAATATATGAGTTAAAGTCAGACATACATTATGAGTTATACAGCATAGTATCGATCTTCGTGCACGTGAAATCTCAAAAGCATACTAAATCCCTTTGTTTCTATGTTATACAGCTCTCCATTCCTTTATTCGATTTATCTCTGTATCTTACATTCTGCTTTATAGTGTATGTTAATATTTATATTATTACATACAATATGTCAAGCTAAAAGCAGATAACAACTTAATAACTGATAGGTGGTATATGCTCTAGTAACCTTCAGTAAAAGAATCAAATAGCATACTAATGTTCTTTTGTACTGCTATGCTAACACCCTGTATTTTTGGTGATTTACTACCTTTTTACTGCTTTAACTCTCAGTATGTTCTTTACCTCTTGGTCTGCTTTATACTCATATAGTTCTTATTATACATTTACATAACCCTTTAGAGCTGTAAATCAGTAAAAAAACAAAAGCATACTCATCCCCTTGTTGCTATGTACACCTCTATTGATTACTGATTTATCTTGGTTTTATGGTATTGTAATTTGTTTCAATAAATATATGCATGATTTGATTTGACGTTGCAGAATATGCTATCATGAGTTTAAAGCTCTGGGTCAAACGTAGCTCAAAGTACACAAGCTATACTTCACGTACCCTACAACATCTGGGGTCTCGCCTTTGTTATGCTATGTAACCCTCTAATTTGATCGATTGATGTTACTTTGCTAAAGATCCTGTCTTACTTATGTATATGTTTATATAGTATTATATTTAATACAAAAAATAAACATATAATAGAACAAATGAGGTGCTTATTATAGCCACTTTTCTGGCATTTTTCCTTCTTTTATAGAAAATTTCTTATAAATTTTTATAAATTACAAAGTATTAAGTATCTAAAATATTTAATATAAAAAAAATTTGATATGTTTATCATATGATATGTTGAGTTAAATAATAGGCGTCTGTAATAGATTACCAATTTTAAGGTGTGATCATACGAAAAGTTTTAATAAAGTGTTTAAGCATGAAGTAAAAGAATGCTCATTTTAGTACTATTTATAGTCTTTTACTCGTTCGCTTTTGTTTGTTGGTCGGCTTGAATATTGCGTCCTGTCTTGGCGCACGCGAGGGTCGGCAGGTACGTTCTGAATACATTGCGCCTGTGCGCACGCGGCTGGCGCGGTACGTCGGCGGTGTTCTGCACTGTCGTGCGGGTGTTTCTTTGAGCGGAGGGTGCATGCTGTTCGTCCTTGTCTATTCTTACGGGATTTGGGAACCATCAAGATGATTACTGAACCTATCGAAGAGCACTGAACCATCTATAAATCTGAGTCATCAAAGATGAACGGACAAAGATACGTCAATCAAAGTGAATCATCACATATATGTGGCGGTCAAAGAGTGACGTTATCAAAGCAGAGTTATCCAAGATGAACCATCAAATTAGCTCGCGGTATCAAAGTTGAACCATCAAAGTTGAGGAATCAAATATGCACGGAGTTGTGTTGCAGTGTGTAGATCTGTCAGGAAAGTGTGTGTGTGTTTTAGAGCGGTTCAATGTGTTATTTTGGATACTTGTGTGGATGTGTCTATGTGAGAAGTGTAAGTGTGCTTGAAGTGTCATAGTGTGTAAAATGTATGGTGAGGCTCCTGTATCAGTGTCTATGGGGAGTATTAAGTGTGTAAGTGTCTATGCCGAGTGTAGGTGGTGTGTGTGTGTAAGCGTGTGTAATTGTGTATCAAGTGTCTAACTGGCTGGTTGTAGATGCTGTGTGATCTTGTTTGTGCTGTCGGCTAATAAATCAAAGTGATGAGTGTGTGTAGTAGTATTCAGACCGTGTATCTCGTGACTTTCGTAAAAAATAATGTGTGTGGTGTCGTAGTGTCGTGTTGTGTGTTGTGTGTGTGTTGTGTGTGTGTGGTGTGTGTGTGTGGTGCGTGTGATGTGATATATATAGTAGTATATCGTGGTGGTATATGTATGGTGTCGTTATATATTATATATATATATTATATATACTGTTCTCCTATATATATATATTATATAATATATATATACGGTTATATTTTTCCTAACACCTTCACTACTCTCATTTTATTATTCTTTATATTACTTTATATACTAAGTATTTATTGGCTATTTTCCATCTATTATTAATATTTACTATTTTGTATATAGGTTTGACTTTTAATCATTATTCCTGTTTTAGTATATATGATATATATATTACGCTATTTATCTATTATTATATCATCATATATATATATTATATATATCACTATATATATATATATATATATATATATAGTATATATACTTATTAATTATTATATATATATATATATATACACCAGTCCTCAATATATTATTATTATATAATTATTATATATTCATAATCTATATATGCTGTTTTCCGTTTATATAACGACTGTACGCCTACTATACTACTACCGTATACTCACTATTTATTACAAACTTCTTCTATACTTTACTTTATAATTCATATTACCGTCGCCTATCTTTATACTTATATATATATATTAGTTATTCTATATTTCGATGTCGTCTTTTCTATATATCTGCCGCCTATAAGTGTGTCAGAAAACAGAACTAACTCATAGTATGGTAGAGCATCCTACAACTTGTAATATAAACATTCGATTCTCCATCCATTCCTTCAGTAACCTATGGTGGTAAGACTCTAATATCAAGGTGCTAATTCCTAGGCTCAGGGGAGGCCTAGAAAAGGCTTGAAATAAATGGGCACTTTATTGGCACTCCATTGGCACTCATTGGCTATGTGGCCCTCACTTGGCACTCATTGGCACTCCTTGGCACTCTCTGGACTCTCATTGGCACATACCTCCGGCATTTTTTTTTGAATCACATGGCACTCATCTAATTACGTATACATTAGAACACTTATATTTCAGGCATATTGCCTAAGCACTCCTA
>JABUQX010048040.1:0-10553 GCA_015478945.1 Trachelipus rathkii
AGTGTGCATATGGAAGTGGATGATTTGAGTAAATTTTGTGTGGAATTGGATGAAGTAGTGAATGTTATAAAGGCGAATGCTAGGATGAGAGAGATTGAGAAAGAGATTGCAGAAATGTCTGAGCTTTTACCTGGGGAAGGAAGTGTGAATGAAGTAGAAGTAGGAGAGACTGATGAAAGAGCGGAAGGTGGGAATAAACCCAGTGAACAAATGAAGGAATATGAGAAACCGTTTACTAGGAGTAGAGGAGTTGTAAAAGAGTATGAATGGGTGATGACAACGGCGTTATAGATGGGTAGGATTGTTGGGTTAAATATGAACTACAAACTTCAGGTGGGAGTGGATGTTATGAGCTGCCCTTAGGTTTTGTATACATATTTTTCATGTGTATCATATGTATATTTTATATTCTTTGGGGGTATAATTTCATATGTATCATTATCGTATATTTTATTATTCTTGGGGGGTATTTTTTTATTTTTTTTTCATGTATGAGAGTGTTATGAAGGGGGAGAATAATTGTGTTGCTGTGAGTGATGGGTGTTCTGACGCCAACGAGTAGTCCTTCAGTTCTCTTTCCCTTGGTCTTCCTAGTTTCGCGGCATCCATCACTCTTTCATTTTTTGTTCTGAGCAAATGTGAATGATTGTAGATTTGTGTGATTATTAATACTGTAAGGCTCAAACGGTATTTCTTCCGTAGGGGAATTAGGAATTATTTAATTTAGGTATTAACTAAGCTTTTAGGGAAAGTCTGTGTACTGTGTACAGTCTTGTGGTTGTGGAATGGTAATGGTTGATTGTTTGAAGCATAGCGAAGAGAATTGGGTTCGTGGATTTCTTTCGGATTTGAAATCCTTCTTTGGTAAGGGTCTTTTTTTATCTGTTATTATTTTAATGACTAATTGAATTAATGGTGATTAATATTATTCTTATTATGGTTATTATTAATATTTTATTTCTTTATTACCTTGTATTTCTATTATGGGTATTAACGTAGTGGATATTTTGCAGTATTGAGGTCCAGTAGAGTGGTATACCGTCATTAAACCGAGGTGGAGGTCTGTTCAACAGTAGTTGACTGAAGAGTTAGAAGTAGAGGTTCGAACAAAAAACTGGTCAACACCATTGGCCAGGTAGCTATTGAGTATTTTTTTTGTTTGTAATTTTTTTTCTTATTATAATTTTTTAATTTAAATAGTTGAGTTTTTTACTTATAGGTTTTTTAAATTAAATAATAGTCTTTGAATTTTTTGTATTTAAATTTTGATTATGTTAGAGTTTTGATTTGGAAATGATTAAAGATTAATTTAAAATGTTAATGTTTAATGTTAAAGATTGTTTTTGATATGATAGTTGATAGTATTTTTGTTATAATTTATGAATTTACGATACTTAATTACTTATTACTTAATTACGTATTTAATAATGTTTAGACTCATGTTAGGATTTGTTTAATTTTTTTTCATTCCAGTTTTTTTTTCCTGCTCTTGTCTTGTGTCTGGAGGAGTTCCTGGATTTATTTGTGGCTCCATATTTTTGGCTCTACTGTTTTGGGGGCTGTTCTTGTGACTCCGAAATAAAGCACTTTTGACAAATATGAAAGAGCCAGGAGGTAAGTTAAAAAAGAATATGACTTGATACAACTAAAAGTGAAAAAGCATAATACTGAATAAGAAAATTCTTAACACACATGAAAAAACTGAAACTGAAAAAGAATTAGAAAAGTAAGCTAAACTGTGATGTACAAAGTGAACTTTATCAGCACTCATGGAAAAAGTCCAGGGCAGTGATGTACGATGTCTATGAAATTAATTATAAGAAAAAAGATTGATGAAAAACATTTTTAAAAATTTAGAAAAAAAAACATTGGAAAATAAAAGGTACCAGGTAAAGTAAAGGTACCAACTAAAACATTAAAAGTATCGGTACCATACATAGAAGTGGTACCATAATTGTGATTGTTGTAAAACAAAAATTGAAATTTGTTTGTGGCAAATAAAACTTAAGTTAAATGGTACCATAAGTGGTAAGAATAAAATTTGAAAACAATTAAAATTACCATAAATGGTGTACTAAAGTACTAAACCATTTAATAATTTAATAAATGACAATTTAATTTTGGATATTTGATAATTTTTATTTTTTTTACATTTCATTCGGGTATAATATTTCTATATTCTGCATATATTATTTGTAGTATGTCATATTAATGTATTGTAGTATTGTCGTATATGGTCTATTGTAGTAATTAGTGGTATATTGTAATACCTGGTGGTGGAACTAGTAGGTGCGGTAGTATATTGATATTGGAATAGCGTGTGTATATTCTGGTAACTAGTAGGTGATATCGGTATCGGAATATCGTATTTTTTGTAGTAAGTAGTAGGTGGTATCAGATCAGGATACTGTGTGTAATTTTTTGTAATTATTAAGTATTAAGTAGTATTGGATACTATATATATTCTTGTATAATAAATTTAAAGTGTATGTGTGTATATTTTTTTCTTTTGTGGTGTGTAATAAAGGTAAAGTGTATGTGTTTGTCTTTGTTAACCCCTCTATTTATCCTGGAAGGCAGCCTCACTCCTTCTTTATTCAAGTTATTGTAGTTTAGATTTTTTTTAGTAAAGGAAAATCCGCTACAAGAGGACAATTGGAGGAGCAAAATGGGCAGGTCGGGGGATTCCCCTGCGACATAAGATATCCATGAGTGAGATTGGTATGACTATAAGACGCAATCGAGCCAGGACCACCTCCAGGAGACGACTCCTTCTACTAGATGAAGACCACCAGCCAATGATGGGTTTGACACTTCGTAGTTGGCGACAGGAGCATCCTCTACCCAACATGCTTGCCAGCCAGAGAGAAAACCCCGAAGTATTGAGATGGAGAAAGCTGTAAGCAGGGAAATAGCCCTGGCATACTGCAGGGTGAAGGTATTGGGAACTCGACATCCTATGCGTAGCCGCCTGTTTGGCCTCTCCATCGGCCCGTTCGTTTCCAGGAACACCCACATGGGAGGGAACCCAACAGAACTCAATGTTGTGATTCCGGGCAGGCAACAAGCAGAGGGACTGTTGAATGGCAGAGACCAAAGGGTTTCGAATTGATCGGTCAAGTAAAGCCTGGAGAGCGCTTCGAGAATCGGAAAAGATGGTATAGGTACCCCCACAGGTGAAGGTACTGATTCTGTTCACCACAATGGAAATCACCATCAGTTCAGCTGAAAAAAAAAACAGACAAATACGGTGGAAGGGTGTGAGATACAGTAATGTCCAGAAACACAGCTGAAGCTCCCACACCTCCCTCCGTTTTGGAACCATCGGTGTAAAAAACCGCTATAAAGTCACTATGGACCTCCGAGTGAGACAGAAAGGAATCCCTCAACTGCACCGGGTGTGCCTCCGGCTTACTCAAAGACTGGATCCCATTGCAGAGAGCAGAAGGCGGATAAACCCACTTGAAATGGGTAGAGGTAAAATCATAGTGCATGACCATTCACTGAGGAAAGACGAGGAAAGCGAAGATGGAAATAATAACCCCAGCAAATGGCCAATAAGAAGGGTTGTGACGGACGCGCTCTATTATAGATGTAAAGGCCGACGAAGTATGAACCTGAATACGGATGAACAGTGAGAACATGAGCTTCTCCGTCCGCAGGGATAGGGGCATCACCCCGGCATCCACATCCAGGCTTTCCCTCGGAGGAACGGAATGCTCCCGTGGCAATTCTCAGACCTTCGGTCTGAATGGGGTCAAGAAGACAGAGGTAGGACTGGAAGGTCTGCCCATATATGGACCAACCATAGTCTAGTTTAGCCAGCACCAGCATAATGTAAAGGTGGAACATGGTTTTTCTATCCGCACCCCAAGTCTTGGAGGTGAGATGCCGTAAGAGATCCAAGGAACGGCGGCAATTAGTTTTGAGGAGAGTAATATGAGGAAGGTACGTGAGGCTCTCATCGAGCAACAGACCCAGAAACCTCACCGTCGGCTCCACATGGATAGGGGAGCCATAGAGTCGTAACATAGGAGGCGATAGAAGTCGACCCCTTTTTTTCTTTTTTACAGTTGTCACCACCACTCACAGGCAGAGCCCTATTCAAGGAGGGGGTGTTACACGTCTCAGAAGTCCACAGCTAACGTAAATTACGCAGATGAGCACAGACGCAGCATTTGAAGTGGGTGAGATTAAATTCAGCAAGAAACACAGAAGATGGAAGAGAATTCCACAGAACAGAGGTGGCAGGAAAGAAGGAAGCACCGCAGCGTACTAGCCTGGAGTTACCAATATCAACACAAAACTCATGTGCAGACACAGCACCCCTAGTGCTACGAGGGCGACGTAGAGGTGGTGGTACGAGAGTGATAAGTTCCCTCGAGCACCTGCCGCTGCGGTACCTATAGAAAAGAGATAAAAGCACCAACAGCGCGACGCAAATATAGAGGGTCAAGTGAACTGGAAAGTTCAGAACAGTTTATAAGCTTTTTGGCCTTTGACTCGACCCTATTCAAAAGCCGGGTGAAACCAGAGTCCCCCCAAATATGAGCAGTATTCCAAACATGGGCGGATGAGGCCCTTGTATAGCTGGAGTAACTAAGAGAAAAAAAAAGTCTCGCAGTCTAAACAGAACTCCCAGTTTCTTTGAGGCCGCCCTAGCAACCGTTGTGATGTGAGGTTTCCAAGACATTTTTTTGTTTATGTTAAGGCCAAGGATGTTATATTGTCCAACAGGAAGAACGAAGAACCGTCGAAAGAGATAGGAAAGTTAGAAGGTGTCTTAGAGAGGGAGATATGTAGTTGGGTTTTTAAAGAATTGAATTTCACAAGGTTCAGACGACCCCACCTGGAAATTCTATCCAGATCAGCGAGATGAGAATCGGAAAGATTAAGAAGAGAGGCAATTCTAGCAGTAAAAGAGGGAGCATAATTGAAATGAGTTGAAGAATGAATGGTCGAGTCATAGGCAAATGAATGGATAGAGTTAGAGGCACAGGTGAGAAGATCATTAATGAAAAGTAGGAATAAAGTAGGAGATAAGACAGAACACTGAGGAATACCACCATTGACAGAAAAAGAAGAATTCGCCCCATCAACAACAACCGACATTGAGCGATTTGAAAGAAAGCTAGACAAAAATAGGCAAAGAGAAGGAGGAATCCCAAAGGAGTGGAGCTTGGAGAGAGGTGACGCGTGCCATACCCGGTCAAATGATTTGGATATGTCAAGCGCCACCACGCAAGTTTCCCCGTGGTTCCTAATACCAGAAAACCATAAATCAGTAAGATAGGAAAGTATATCGCCAGTAGACCTCGAGCGCCGAAAGCCATACTGGCGATCGGAAAGAAAGGAATGAAATTCCAGATGATCTAAGAAATGAGAGTTGAGAAGGGTTTCAAAGATCTTAGATAGAATACAAGTAAGAGCTATGGGGCGATAGTTAGAAGGATCAGAGCGGCTTCCTTTTTTGGGAATAGGATGGACATGTACGTGCTTCCAACACTGAGGGAAGTGTTAGTATTGAGACATAGAGAATATAGTTGAACGAGGGGAGGGACAGCACGGAAAGCACACTCCCTCAAAACTCGGGAGGAAATGCCATCCGGCCACCGCCTTTCCTAATGTTTCATAGATTACCAGGAGCCATACACCCGACAAATGTAAATCACAGGCAAAGGCATAGGACACCTAAGAGGAGAAGGAGGAGGATAGAACATGCGCAGAATCGTCAGGTTGAGTATAGTTGAGCAAGGGGCCGAAGCGATTAGCCTTTTCAGTTGGAGGAATTAGCAACAACCATCAGAGCGAATAGAAGGAGGAAAGGCAGATTTACAGCAAGAAGTTTTAAGAAATGTTTTTGGCAAGAGGCCAGAAAGAATTGTCAGTAGGAGAACCAAGGAGTTAAGCGCACTTTCGTTTGATGAAAGCAAGCTTTGCTCGTCGAAGAGTATTCCGTCAACATTTCTAGCTGAAATGAAAATTAGCAAGAGTGATAGAAGAACGAAGAATTTTTCCACCCGATACGCCAACGTCTCTAGCCGAATGGCCAGAGAAGAAGCCGATCGAACCATGGATTTGAGGAGAGAAAGATTTATTAGTCGAAGAAGGAATGAACCTTTTCATCCCATCAAAGATTACAGCTCCCACTTTATCGGCAGAAGTCAAAGCGTTACCAGAGACAAAGCAGTCATTCCAATTATAGTTAACGTAGAAGCAACGCAAGGCCCCAATCGGCCCGATCAGTGTACCAGAAAAAACGCGTAGGGCAGGATGGAGCTGTTGGAGAAGAAAAGTATTAAAATTAAGTGATATAATGTTATGGTCAGATTTACTAATAGGAGCGAAGGTGGTGTATTTATAGAGAGAATGACTAGTGGTGAAACATATGCTAAGTGTGTTCAAGAAATGGTTTGGGACTATCCGAAATGTGTGTGGGTCTTTAATTAGTTGCTCCAGATCATCGAGAATGCTAAATGATTCGGCCTCCTCCCCACCTAAAATCAGTATGAGAGGACCCCAACCATTCAGTGTTGTGTACATTGAAATCCCCTAAATAGAGGACCACAGAGGATGAGAAGATATAAATAACAGTCTCGTGAGAAGTAGTAAGATAACAGCCTCGTGAGGAGTAGTAAGATATTCAAAAAAGGCGTGAAAATCTTTTCTGTTAGGAGAACAGTAACAGAAGCACAAGATTATTGTAGTAGAAGGAAGAAAGATTTTAAGCCACAGAACATCGAAGTTAGGGGATTCGAGATTCTCGAGACGAGTTACAGGAGTGTTTATGTTTACATATGCACATACTCCACCCTTTAGACGGAAATTATGAAATAAGTTATAGTTGGATATATTAAACGAGTTAGAGGATGAATTCTTAGCCATGTGTGTCTCAGACAGGAGGAAAAGGTTAGAGTTAGAGAGGTGGTATTCCACGGATGCAGAGTTAGAGTGTAAGCCGCGGATGTTGGTAAAGTCAATAGTAAACCCGCGCCTGTGCAAATCTGCTATCACACACGCACACACAACCACAACAAAACAAAAACAACAGACAAAAACAAACGGACAAAAAAAACAAAGGTGAAATAAGATTAAAATTATTGACTCACTAAAAAAAATAAAAATAATTAAAACGCTAAAACCGTATTTACAATAAATATGTAAACGAAAAATCTAGTTTAAAACACACGCGCACACACATTGAGCCGTGCTAAGCTAATTTTTACGATACAAAATAAACAATTACAAGTTTATTGTCAGTCATAAACTGAATATGGTTATAAATTTAAAATAATATATTATTTGACCAAATACGTAAGTGTTGTGCTAAACCTGTTTAAAATAAATAGTGGAGTCTTTTTGTTTAATAATAAAATAGAAACATTAAAAACTAAAGTTCAAAAAGACGAAAGAAAAAAATATAACCTAGTACTATCTAAACTACGTATTGCACAATCCTAAAAACTTTCTAACAAAACTAAAAAGTACGACGATGATTGTTTCGGAAAAGCACGGATGTAGGTTTCAACGTGGAGAATGTAAAGATACGCGCAGAACACCGGGAGAAACCTCTATCGATGGCGAGCTGAAGTTGACGCACCATACAAGGTAGTTTAGCTCCAGAGAGGTACAGGGCAAGATCGTAAACATAGATGGAGCAGCCTACTGAGGTCGGGATGGAATCGACACCACCATTGAAACCTATGGCGAAAAGCATCACGCTCAGTACACTGCCCTGCGGCACCCCTTCGTCCAGGACAAAACGCCTCGACATAGTGGGACCACAACGGACCTGAAATGAACGATCCGACATCAATAACTGAAGGAAGTGGAGAAGTTTCCCCTAAGGCCCAAGGAATGGAGGCTCCAAAAAAACCAACCTCCATGAGCTGTCATACGACTTTTCGAGGTCAAAGAAGACGGCCAAGGTCATTTCGTTGGAAGCAAATGACTCACGAACGTCGTGATCTAACCGAAGGAGAGGATCCTGGGTATAGCGATAGCGACGAAAACCAAATTGGTTGTCGAAAAATGCATGGAGTTTCTCCAACGTGGGAACAAGACGGGAAGCCACCAATCGCTCCATATGATTACATGTATTGCGGGTCAATGAAATAGGGCGATGGTTATCGGAAGAAGTTGGATCCTTCACAGGTTTGGGAATAGGGACTATATGCAGTAGACCAGAAGGGAGGGAAGACCCCCTCCACCCATATTCTATTGTATAAGCCGAGAAGGAAGGCAGTGGCAGAAGGATGAGCATACCTGAGCATCTGGAAGGAGATGCCATCAGGGCCAGGTGCTCCATCCTTGCAAAGTTTGAGGGCGTCCCGAAACTCTGCCCCAGTGAATAACCTTTTGTATGGAAGGTCTTCCCCATTTGGAACAGAAAAATACGGAAACTCCATCTGCAGGCGGCCAGAACGAAAAGGTTCAGGATACCGGGAGCCGCTGGAGCAGGACGCGAAGTAGTAGTAATAATAATAATAATAATAATAATAATAATAATAATAATAATAATAATAATAATAATAATAATAATAATAATAATAATAATAATATTGGCACAGGCATGAATTATTATTATATTAGTCATAAAAGGTATAAAGATAATGAAATTGGGTGAAATAAGGAGCAGATGCCAGCAGATTTCCCCTCATCCACCACCACCACAGACAGGTGGTTTCTTTATACTAAAAATGGCATAAAACAAGACTAAAGAAAGTAAAGTATTTAATGCTACCAATTAATAAATTTTAATAAATGGCGGTAGAAATGATCACAAAATAAATATTCAAAGGGTCACAAAGTTGAAAAAATATTATCATTACATTTGGAAAAAAAAATAAAAAATAAAAAAATTTGCTTATTCAACATATGGCTAAACGTCATTCTTCTTCAAAGAATAAAGCAATACCAGACTTAACACTTAAAATTGTACTGATCAGAGATAATAAATGTAGGAATAATAATAATAATAATAAAAAAAAACTTGGGTGGCTTTTCATACTGTATTACTAGCTTATTTTTAAAATAAATCTAAAAGTAAACGTTTTTTTTTTTTGACAACTATACTCTCACACTCCATCATTTTGAAACTTCTGCACAATAAAAAATATTTACAAATTAATAACGGCATCTAATATCAAATTTAACATTTGCCTTTCCTTTTCATAAGAAAGAGCTCCATAAATTCATCATTTCCACACTTAGTTATTCTATCATATTACATTTAAAAGTCTAAAAATTTTCAATATATATATAATATATATACTATATATATTTTATATATAGATCTATATAATATATAATATTATATATATATATATATATATATATAATATATATATAATATTATATATATATATATATTTATATATAGTGCTGTTACTAAAAAAAAACCAATTTTCAGTTTTTTGCCTATAACTATTAACTATTTTAATATTAGACTTTTTATTAATAATTTCTTATAATGGCTAGGCCTAGGCTATATATCCCAGAAAAAATTTTTTTTTTGCTTTAATACTTTTATAATTATTTAGATCCAAAAAAAAAAAAAAAAAAAAAAAAACATGGTTTACAAAAAAAAACCAATGTAACGAAAAAAAAAAACACTTCTAAAAACCCTTCCTAGAGCGACAATATGTAATCATATGTCAGTTAAATCATTTTTAAGCATATAAAATGAAAAATTATTATTAAAAATAGTAAAAAAAAAAGTAATAATTTAATATGAAATTAGATACCGTCAACCAAGGCAATTTCAGAAAAAAATCTGCACCCTTTTTTTGTTTTTAAGTAACTGTAACTTAAAAACTATAACCCTTACAGAAATTAGTTCTAGATAAATAAAATTAATGGGCATTTGGCAATCATTTAATGTAGAAATTAAAAAAATAAAAATAATAACTAATTTTTTAATAAAAATTTTCTAAAAGAAAGGAAAAAAAAATTTTTGGGGGGGCCAATTTCAGAAAACCTCAAAAAAATATATAAATTTTATCAATATTGGTTGACACTACTGAAATGAGCTTCCCTAACGTTTTAGTAGTAAGTAAGAATGATAAATTAGCTGTATTGCCAGATTTAGCTGATTTTTTTTAAAAAATTGGCACCCTTAGCAATTTTTTAGCTACTTTTTAGTTTTTGTGTTGTGTCAGGCATGTTTATATGGGTTTTCCGAATGCCTCTGAGTTGTCCTGTGTTACTGATCAATTGCCCCCAGGTCCAAGGGGTGAGGGGGGTGGGGGAATGGAATGGAAATCTAATTTGGCCCCGGTCATAAAATTTAAATAAACTTTTATGAAATGTGCTATCAATATCGCATTTTATAATTATGTATACATAGCTTAAAACCTGTACAATCAAAGAGTAGGTGATCAATTTTACAATTATTTTTTTATTTTTCGTACACAGACCTAATATGTTCAAAGTAAAAAATTTAAATTTTTTTTTGAAGAAAAATCAAAAAATCTAGGTTATTTAATATATTTTATATTTTTTTTTTTTTGCAGTTTCCACTGCACCTTTTAATCTGCTACAACTTTTATTAA